>CATIWF010144339.1:0-10916 GCA_949630135.1 Balakata baccata
AAAACACAAGCACAAAGGTATTCCTTATCTTTCACTTGAGATTGAGCCCATCTTTCCTCGATAACAAAATCTGAAAATAGGATAATCTCAGTGCAAACAAAGCATAATGCAGACCAAAATGAGGAAATCTTCCTTTGTCTCTTTAATACCATGGCTTGGGCTTTGGCTTTGTTTGTTTATTTGCAAATCAGATATTCCTTTAGAATCGAAACTCAGTTCGCTAACTTCTTCAACTGGTTTGATATAACCCTTGTGTTATTGTCGAGATAGGCAATGGATGGTGAGGAGAAAAAAAAAAGTAGAAGAATCGCACTAATTGGTAAAAATAAAATAAACTTCGGTACAAATAAAAATATAAAAAATTGGAAATAAAAATAAAAAAAGAATTAAAATTTCGGTACAACATGAAATTTCCTCTATTTTCAATTCAATTATATAGTTCTTTTATTATTTACAAAAGTTACAATTCCTTATTACAATATAAATAAATAATCTATCTCAAAATTCTATATTTTTTTCGGTATATATATTTTTCAACTTATTATTTGTTTTTTGCTTTTATAGGTAGGTAGTTATTTGTTTGAATTTCTTTTACTCTTGTAAGATCTGGAAGACTGAAAACATTTAAAAAATATTTTATGTTGCAGTTCATTGTGCTTATAAATTAATCAAAGTTATATTCTTGATTATTTTATTTTAACTACATATATACAGTTTGATCATTTATTATTATTATTATTATTATTATTATTATTATTATTATTATCTGTTAGGAGTTTATCTTGAATTCAAAAGAATTAAAATTATTTACTTTATTGAATGGATTTTAGACCAAAATCAACACAGATGGCACTTTTCTTTTTTGGCTCTGGCGTAGGTGGGTTTTTAGAAACAGCTTTGGTTATGTTCGAGGTTGCTTGGCAATATGCCTGCTCCCTGGGCAGAACTTAAGGGTGCTATGTTTGCTATTCATAAAGCTTTAGAGTTTGGGCGGTCTCCACTTTTATTAGTTAGAATGTGACTCCTCGGTTGTGGTTAAGTTGATTAAATATAAAAATGATTTTAACAAATCAAATCATGTACAGAGATAATAAAACTTTTTAAAAATTTACAAAATTTGGAGAAATAGAATGGAGAGTAAAGAAAATACTCTGAAAAATGGTCTTATATATTAAACATAATGTTAAAAACTAACAAGGCAAAGTGCAACAATAATTAGTACTTTTAATAACTCTGAAAAATAACAAATTAATTATTAAATATGAAATTCCTATTACTAAAATCAAGAATTACCTTAATAGCATAAGAATTGACGAGATTTTCAATGCCACTTCGAAAGAAATTTGACAGATATAACCAAAAATAAATGTACAAAGATATATATATATATATAAAAGATATTATTGTATAAACAAAGTATCAACATGAATTCAAATTTATACCAAAAACAATATTTAGTTTATTTGAAGGTAATTCTTGAGTGAAACAAACAAATGGTATATAATTAATTAATTAATAACTTACCCAACAAGTTTAAGATTGTTAATTCATACCATAAGCATGTCTTTTAGCTATATAGATATTACTAAAGATACATATTCAAAACAGTTTATGGTGACAAGTATCCAAGTAGTAATCATATTGACCATGATATTTTCATAGGCATTTTTCTCCAAAAATAGTACCATTTGAATAGTATACATGATTATCCATAGTTTCTCAAGCTTTACTAATTAGCCACAAAAACAAACAGAACCAAAACAAACTATATAAACCTGCAATATACATCAGGGAATCTAATATGATAACAAAACAAATGGCTAGTCTAATCTCTTTCTATTCCATATGTACCACCCCAAGAGCTTACTTTTTGTGATCATTACTTTCACTCAACGGAACGGGAACAAGGCTTTTCAAACAAACAATAGCGTCTAATATCTGAGACAATTGATTCCAAACACTCCCATCTTCTTTCTCACACCAAACAAGATATGAACGATGCAGATCCAATATAACTCGAAAATTCCTCCCCGGAACAATCACAGTTCCAATAGTACTAATTGTAAAGCTCGGAATTTCTCTGGGTATTCCAGTAAATGGGAAGGAAAAGAGCTTTGTCCAAGATTCTTTAACCCCGTACTCTTTCATAATCCAAAAATCAATGCAATTTGTTCCCATACGAATAACAGCAATGCATAAGCATGATTCTAATATGCCAATTCCAATATGTGGATATCTATTAATCAAAACGTCAGGTTGTGGAAACTCTTGAATTTCATCAGTCCGAAGATCATAACACACAATTATACGGTCAAGCCGGTAATCACCAACTTTACTCATCAGCCAATGCAGAGCTCCACCAGCAAGAACACCAGCACATCTCTCTGTAACATAATATGGTATCTTCCTCTCAAATTTAAAGGCTCTTGTTTTCACATAGCCAATATACATATTAGATTGCTTGAAATCATCACTATAATCTTC
The DNA here is from genome assembly GCA_949630135.1 of Balakata baccata. Classification (NCBI taxonomy): domain Eukaryota; kingdom Viridiplantae; phylum Streptophyta; class Magnoliopsida; order Malpighiales; family Euphorbiaceae; genus Balakata; species Balakata baccata. The sequence goes on from CATIWF010144339.1 coordinate 2,485, forward strand.
AAGAAGCCAAGTCCCAGTTCTTTGACATATGAAAACAGTCTTGTAATCATCTTTTCCACTATCAAACCCAAAGCCATATCCTCTGCATTGACGATGAAGGTGCTTATAAGGTTCATCGATGTATTCTGGGGTTAAAAAGAAACCTGGTATATGGTGCTCCTTTCGACTGCATGGATTCACTAGGCCAAGATTACCCGTTTCTTTGTCCCACAAACAAAGCAAGCCATTTAAAGAACCGATTATAGAAACTGAACGATGTTGACTATTAATTATTTCATTTGGGATTTCAACGCCAGACATATCTGTACAACGGTGAGGATAGTACCTACTATCTGGGCAGCTGGTGGGTCTGGGCTTGTAGAAAATAAGATTGGAGTTGGCACTGCGAGAAAAATCTGTGTGTAGTTCGATGAAATCGTTGCTATCGATTGTGCTACGCCAAGATTGGGATACACACCGGCAGCGAAGAATGGTGGGTATATCACATCGAATTAGAATTTGGGTGAGAATATCAAGTGGGATATTATCGGACATTTTGGATGAAAGCGAAGGACGGTAGAGCGAATGGCAACACTGAAAAATTCAAGAATTCTCAACTTGAATCCTTGAAACTAATGAAAGATTGCAGTCTCAATTTAACACACAGAGAGTGATTAGCTCAAGAAATGAATTAAAGAAATTGCTTCATTAATCTAAACTGACAGGTACTGCAGAGTATATATACAAACTACTAACCAGTAAACGAATGACACATAAGCTAGCTACCTCCTACTTTCCAGCAAACGGAAGACTGACAGAAATAACAGTAACTGTAAACGACTGCAAAATCATCAAGATTTAGAAAATTATGGCCTGAAGTCTGAATTAAATTTTACTCTAATATCAAGATATATCAATGATTATTATTGCAGCAGTAGCTGGTTGTGCTCAACTTCCATAATGAATTATATTTTACTCCTTGTGGCATTATAGAGAAGAGCTTATCTCTAAGAAATATGAAGTCACAGATATTCATAAACAGTGCTGTCAGTTTTTTATTTCACCAAGTTCTTGTCATCTGACATACTATCAGCAAAGAGACTTGATATTAGAGCATTAGAATAGAGTTTTCAAATATATGTTTCTTGGTGCATAATATTTTTTTTTTTTGGTGGTACATGATGTTGTAGAGGCTGGGTATTAAACCCATGATTGGTACATAATAGTTTGATGCTACATAATTTTGACCTTCAAATTGGAGCATTTAATTGTTTGATAATAGTAGTGCGAATTTGTGAATTTAAGTTCACATCTTTAAAATTCAGCAGAAGGAAAAAGATAATTTGAAAAGTGTGATCTATTATGTAACAGTAATATGTATCTGAAAGCATCTGTGATGTTTGAATGTCATGGACTTGTAAAGTTAGGGGATCTTTGAAAGGAGCATTACTGGACAGACTTGACAATGTGAAAGCTTTATTCTGCCAGGGACAGGTTAGCATCTGCAGTGCTTTATTGGCTAGGATTTCATTTTTTTAGAAGTAGGAGCTCCAGTTCATGCTTGCTGTGCTAGTTATCTACTAAATGATAAGTTAGAGCAGCTGCCCATTTTCTCCTTCCTTCTTAACGAAAAGAATAACAATATTCCCAGAGTCAGTCTATTTACGCCTACTTTGGGTCTTGAACATAAACAAAATGCAGCTTTCCGAATATGAAAGTACAACAACTTTGTCTTTTGCTATGTTTTTTTGATGCTAAAGGTTATGCTTTATGTTTCAGGCACACATGCTTGTTAATGACATCGATACTGCTGCTGAAAGCTTCAAGAAGGCATTGAAGTTGGAGACAAACAATAGTTAGCAATAGCTTATTAGTTGCAGCTATTAATACATTGGATGCTTGAATAGTTTAGATAAAAAGAAACAAGATTAATGGTAATTTGATCTGTCATTTTACTTAACTAAAACAGATTGATGGCTTGCTTTTTGTATACTTCAGCTAGAGTAATGAAAGAGCTTGCAGCTGCAAGAAAGAAGGTTGGCTGATTAATCCATATCTCTAACATCTTATAGATTTGGCTGCTCATGTAAAGTTAATAACAAAAGGTACTTGCTGGTCTTGCACCGTATTTACTTAATAAAGCACAAATAGAAAATGGATTAGCGTAAAATTATACTGTGATTTCTGTTCCTCAGACTTGATTGTTGCTTCTCCTCTTTGCTTGCATCAGGTAAGGATTGCAAAGCCTTTTTTTTTTTATTTTCTATTGCAACTATATAACTGAAATCGGTTATTCAAGAGGTGATCGGGGAAAGACAAAAAGATTTCAGAAAATTAGAAAAATCAAATACATAATGTGAGAAATATGCTTTGCAACATTCTATAAGCTTCTACTTTCATCTAGATGGTTGATTTTTGTTATATGCTTGTACATTTGGTTTTTAATTTATGTAGAAAGACTGAAAGAGGACATTGGTTCGAGAGAAAAGGGAAAAATTAGAGTAGAGAAGAAAATGTTAAACTAGTAGGAGCAATATACTCTCATCAGCTGAAATTTGGGCAATGCCTTTTTTAATCATGCAATTCATTTAAAAATCATTATTGTTATTTGCATTATGTATTTTGGTAACAACGTCCTCCTAGCTCTGCCACAGCAGGCACCGCACAGCTATCCGTGTAGGTGTGTTTTGTTTCAAACTTTATTCGTTAAATATAATTTGTTTGTGGTGGACAACAGTCATCGTGCATTTCTTTTGAACTTTTTTTTTTTTCCATTTTTCAATTTGTTTTGCACTCTGTTGAATGTTTTAACTAGATGAAATAGAGAGGTAGAGATTTATTTTGTTAAACAGCAAACAAAAGTCAAGGAATGTTTTTGAAAGAAAATGGTTTATGTGTTTCATTTTAAGTTGACAGTCATTGCACTTATGTTACTCAGGAGTGTCAAGATGGGTGGGGTTATTTTCTTGGAATCATTATTTTTTTATGCTTATGCAGAGGTTTGCAAAATGTTACTTTCAGTATTCTGAAGCATGGAATTAATAATATATTCTTGTTGTCAGAGAATTGAGAAGGATATGGATAACAAGGAAGTAGATGTGGGTTTTCTTTCTTTTGTTGAGGTAGAATATTCTTGCTTATATCCCTTCAGGATGAAAATTCATCTCATCTTGTTGCTTGTGTTCTCTGTCATTAGTATGCTTAAAGCTAATGGAAACAATATGTTTCAATGGGTTGAGCAGGTTCTTGTTATTGATAACGCTGATGTAAAAGCAATGCAGGCAGATCAAAAATTTTATTGATTCAATTGTATTCTTAAATGGTGTATGGTGTTGATTTTTTTTTTTCGCTTCTTCTTGCTCCGGCAAACAATACCTAGAATTGGGGCCTTCCTTGCTGATGTTCTTGAGCATTTCAACCGCATACCTTCTAAACAACATGAGACTGATATTATGCACATAAGAAGGTAGTATGTCCACTGTTCCATTTACAAGATGCTATTGAAAGCTTTTTCTCTAGATTTTGATTCTTATGATTATCATAAGTTCAAATAAACAAACACGTTGTGCATTCTCAATTATGGAAAATTTATTCAGTTTTAGCTTTTATTAGTTTTTCCCATTCGTTTTGTTGCTGACTATTGTTGTAGCCCTGGTAATTGTGTTTTCAGGATTTGTTAGCATACTATTTCATCATGGCATGCTGACTGGGATGGACGTTCTATTGTCTTGTTGGCTCCACTTAACAAAAGAATCATATTTTTGTTACATGTTAGTAATTTATCATTTGCATTGTAAACCTATTTCATTCGAAGAAAGCAATATGCTTAATTAGTCAAATAGGTAGAGTCCTAGTCAGCTGGTCATGTGGGTCCCAGCTCAACAGATGCACATGCCCTTATGTTGCCAGGGATAATTATTGCTGTCAAATTACAGCCTTAATGTAATTGGTTATTGCAGCAGTTTTATGATGGCTTGTGTAAAGGATGCATGAGATTCAACCTCATTTTTAGCAGGAGTTCTCAATTCTTTCCCATATATGCTTGAAATGTCAATTCAAAATTTTTACGTGTTCAGGTATCTGGATGGAAATGCAAGATTTTATCGACAAACAATTATTTTGGGTCATTATGTAAACCCCAGTAATTTGCTTGCTTTTCTTATGATAGAGTTGATTATACATTTCTGCATTTGCTTTCTTATGTATAAACCTATTATGCATGTGGAGATGCACCTATCATGTGCACTGCTTTTCTATCCAAGTTGATTATGTAAGTGGATAATTCATGCCTTTTACTTTGTTGTTCCAGATATTAATGCTTTGTTCAATCACCAATGTGTCAACTACCAAGGGAAGGTGCCTTTATCATTTCCCAGTTTGTTTCCTGTGCTTTCCACATGCATCTGGGTTTTTAGGAGGAATTTTAATGCCCTTGAACTTTATGGGTACTGGTTACAGCAATTGGAAGGTTGAAAAAGATGTGTCACAAGTTCTTAAATCTTAATATAATAATACCATATTACTTGTATCCAGAACCGTAAGTGATAAGAATTTGTGGAAAAAATAGAAATATAATTACTATAATGTATATTACAGAAAATTTATTTATTTCATTATACTGAAAGGTGTAGGTTGTTTGTAAAATGTCAGGAGACAAGCATATGCAGGCTATAAGTGGATCCTAAATTAGAAACTTGTTTGCATTGGTTAATAGTAGATTTTCTAGCAGACCTTAGAAATTTAAAATAGATGATTGAAACTTCAGGTTGTGTATGAAGACGAAATATTATATCCGGTTAAGGATTGAGGAACAGGGCGATTTCCCTTGTTACAGTTCTTGAGCGACCTTTGGTGATGATGCGTAATCAAGCTCATTAAAGGCAAGCAAGAACATGAGGACTTATTGAGAGAGACTCTCAGATCGATCTCTTAGGATTGTGATAAAACTTATACCTGTTTTATTTTATCCCCTGTGTCTTTTTAGGCTATGTTTGGATGGAGGGTAGAGAAAGGTAATTAACGGAATGGTAAGAAATGGTAGAGATAGGAATGGAAGAGAAAGGAATGGAAAAAATATATGACTACTTTTTATTGTTTGGGAGAGTGTTAAAAAAAAGGTAATTAATGGAAGAGTAAATATTTAAAATAACAAAAATAACCTTATTAATTTACATAAGAAAGAAAAAGAAATAAGAATAAAATTGTAAATAGATAATTTTTTTTCCACTTATCTCTCCCTACACCTGATTTGGAGTGTAGCAAAAATAAAGGTAATGAGTGGAAGGGAGGGGTAAGCCTTACCCTTTCTTACCCCTCTATTTTCTATATGTCTCCCTTCCCAAATATGGGTAAGTAACTACCCTCCTTTCCCCTTCCATTATTTACCTCTCTACCTTCTATCTAAACAATACCTTAAATAGAGATCTTCATTGCAAGGAAATGAGGAAAGCTATAACTAAAATCAGAAACATACCGAAAATAATATTTTCTTATATAGGAAATCTACTGGAAATAAACTTCTGCCTAAATAGACCAATTGTTTATTTAGTGTTAATATTTTAAACAAAATAAAGAGATTGAAGAACAAAGAGAGCAGATATATGGAGGAAGGAATAAACTTTTTCAATTGAATTTTGAAAACATTACAAGATAAATAGAAATTGAAAGAACAAATCACTAAGATCATAGAGCTACAAGTCAGCCACAATCACAAAATCAAATAAAATCTTCCTACAATCAAGCCATAATTAATAACTAATCTCCTAACATTTTGGAACTACTTATTTAAAAATAAACAATAAAAGGAAAGTGATATAATATAACTTCTGATGCCAGCCAGCTCTAGCTAAGTGCCAACTCTCTAGTTCAGTGCCAACATTCTAGCTCTCTAGACTATGACATCCTATTCCAATTATTCAACTCATTTGGACTTGGATATGTGGACTTACAGCTTGGCAGTCCTAAACATATCAACTAACACTCCTTGTTTAGGAGCTACAAACACCAAGCTTTTCTCTAAGCTCTTCAACTCATCTAACTGATAAAGGTTTGGTGAATATATCTGCTACTTGACAATTTGACTTGCAGTAGACCAACTTCTCTATTTTGTTGAACCTCTTGAAGGAAGAAAAGCATGATGTTAAAGTGATTTGTCTTCCTATAGAACATTATATTCCTTAAAATAGCTATAATAGCTTGACTATCCACAAAAATCATAATGTTTTCCTTCTTGAGGTACTCTTTAAGTCATCCACAGGGCCATCCTAGTCATTGTCTGAAAATTTAGTCATTTTCAACTCTTTGCCTCTTTTATACTTGATTCCAAAGTCATGAGTCTCTTTGACATATCGAATGACTCACTTAGCTACTTTGAGATGCAACTCACTAGGATAGTGCATGAATCTAGATAAAATACTTACTGCATTGAGAATATTAAGCCTTGTTGTTGTGAGATATATGAGGCAACCAATCATGCTTCTGAATTTTGCTTGGATCAACCTTTTCTGCTTCATCTTCTTTACTGAGCTTATCCTTTGAGTTCACAGGAGTGCTAATACTTTTACACTGATTAAGCCTGAACTTCTTTAATATCTCATTAACATAATTTTTTTTTTGGCAGATGAAAACCTCAAAATCATTACGCTTAATTTCCATCCCTAAGAAGAAACTCATTATTCCCAAATTTGTCATCCTAAAGAGCTCCATCATTTCCCTTTTAAATTGTTGAACTAGACCCTATTTGCTTTTTGATGAGGGTTTGCTCACCAGCTCTTAAGTTCAATTCCTTTTTTATCACAGAGAGCTCCTCCTCCATTGCAACTCTCCATTCTTATTTTGATTTTCCTTTTTCATCTTCACTGCTAAAGTCTATCAGCTGATCTTTTGACTTCTTTTTTCATAGTCATTATTCACACAAAAAGTACTCTGCTTCTCCTCTAATGGATTGAGTGTAAAATTTTTTCCTTGCATTTTGACCTAGAGAACATCTTCGCCTGTAGCATTTTTTATCAAACATTGATTGTTCTCAAACAGTACTTTATATCCCTTCTGAATTATTTAGCCCACACTTAACAAATTTTGATTAATATCAGGAACAAATAATAGATTAATTTTGTTCTTGAGGAAGTTGGAATTGCAACTGTACATATACCTTTTACTTCTATATAAGTGTCATTTCCAACTCTAACCCTTGATGAGCTTGCTTCATTCAATTTAATGAAAACTTGCAGGTCATATAATTTAAGCAACCGCTATCAATCGACCAATAATCTGGTGAGTCAAAGACTGGTGAAGCAAGTAGCAACAGAAAGATGATCTTCCTCCTTTTGGTCAGTAGCCTTGGCTCTTTCTTCAAGTTGTTGATTCCTTGAATTGTAGATGATTTGCTGACACTTTGTGTATTTGGCATATGGTCTTCTCTAACACTTGGAAGGTGGGTGTCCTTTCCTATTGCAATGCTTTTATGGAAGATAAGATCTTGTCTAACCATCCCTTTCTTTTGCATCTAAACTAGAATTAGTGCCACTACTTTCACCATCCTTCTTCTTATGCTTCCATTTGTTTTTGTTAACACTTTGATGTTTGGCAGTAGGGGCTCCTTCAACCGATAAGTCTTCTCTCATTAGCCTTATTTGTTCTTATGCTTGAAGATCATTTAGCAACTTTGCTAAAGAAATACTTGACAAATCCTTAGTGTGCTCCAAGGCTGAGATTATGACTTTATACCTTTTAGGTATTGTAACTAAGATTTTCTCAACAATCCTTGAATCCTTAAACTCAGCTCCAAGCAGTCTAACCCTATTAGCTATTCCAAGAAGTTTTTTTGAATAGTTTTTAATGGATTCAGATTCCTTCATCTACTGTAGTTCAAATTCCTTAATGAGGTTCAACACTTGCAGGCTTTTTATCCTCTCATCACCTTCATACTCTTTCAGGTAATTCCATATTTCTTTTATTTAATTCTAGTGAAGATTGTAGGACTGACAACTGCAAACAATGAAGCTTTTGCTTTTGATTTCTTTGTTTTCTTCTCTTTAAAAGCCTATAGCTGAGCCATGGTGAGATTTGGTGGAAGTAAAGGATCTGCATAATCCTTTTCTACAGCTTCCTATTGATCCAAAGCCTCACATACTGCCCACATTTGATAATTAGATTCATCAAAAATTGATGGTGTAATGGTAGAAAAACTTGCTTTGGATTCCATGGAAATAAGGCAATCACAGGTCCCTTCAAAAAGATGGCTTTAATATCATTGTTAATATTTTAAAGAAAATAAAGGGATTAAAGAATAAAGAGAACAAATATATGGAGGAAGGAATAAACTTATTAAATTGAATTATGAAAAACATTAATTACAAGATAAATAGAAATTGAAAGAACAAATCACTATGATCATAGAGCTACAAATCAGTCATGATCACAAAATCAAATAAAATCTTCCTATAATCAAGCCA
>CATIWF010144380.1:0-37740 GCA_949630135.1 Balakata baccata
TTATAATTTATTCTAATTTTATTATGCAATAAATTTAAATTATATATTAATATATAATTTAGTAAACTAATTTAAGTGAAGTAATTTAATTTATGGTCAATTTAGTATATTAAATTTGAATATATTTAAATATTAAGAGTATAAAAATAATTTAATAAATAATAAAAAATTAATTATTTTATTAATTTTACAAACTTTATGAGTTTAGTATTATAATACTCCAATTTACCCTAATAAATTATTTAAATTATTCAAATTTGAATTCAAGTCACTTAAATTCAAATATTTCACTAATTGACTTCGAGGAGATATGGAATAACTTGACTATTTTAGATTCATAAATGCAACATAGCTGACGGTTGAGATGTTTTATCATGCAACTACGTGTGAAGTAATTAAGAAGCACAGCTACCAAAGCTGGAATGTGGACTTGGAGTCTTTTTAAGGTGAAGGAAGATAAACCAGTTATACGAATTTTAGTTAATTTCTATTTTATAAATAAAACATTAATCATGATTAATTAAATATATATATATATATATTGTATACAGACAATATATATATAAAAAAAAGGTCATATTAGTATTATTTTTAAAAAAATACTTGCAGAAAAAAAATTAAATTTTTTTATTTTATATTTTTTAAAAAAATTGGGACTCGAGATTTAAACTCGAAGTTCAAAACCTTATTAAATTCTTCATTAATTATATAAAATTTTAACTCGCTTAGAGTTAGGGGAATTCACAAACCGCTCAACCGAACCAATTCGTAATCAAATTGTAGTTTAAAAAATATAATGAATTTGGTTAATTTATATTTTTTTCAAACCGTATTTGTATGGATTGAATTGAATTTTTTGTGTTTAAATCCCCAACCCGAACAATCCGTGTATATATATATATACACTAATTTTTTTATATTGATATTGCAAATTTGAAATCATAAATTTTTCTAATATCTTTACATTTATTCTTATCTTATTAAAAAAAAGTAAAAGTGATAATTTATATTTATTTATATAAAAATATATTGTATAATTAGAAAATTAATAAATTATTTATAAATGCATAATTATTATATTTTATAAATATAATCATTATAAAAATTTAATTAAAATAATTTTTTTGAATTTTTAATATAATTACAACAATTTAAAAAATTGTTAAATATAAATTATTATTGTAAAATTAATAAATAGTAAATATTAATTAAAGATGTAAATGACATTTTTACATTTTTTTAATGTTTAATTCAACTTTAAAAAAATTGAATTTTATATTTTTATTTTTATTTTAGGTTATACTATTGTAGTCTCATTTATGTTGAATTTTTTGTATTATTGATCTTCAATGGAGTATTTTGATTATAATTTGTTATATTTTTTTTAGAAAATTTCTATTATAATTTTTATAATATGATTTAATATTAAGTATTTTATATAGTAAACTAAAAGTTTGTGGAACATTATAGATATTTATTTGTGAGACATTAATATTATTATTAAAAAATTGTAAAAAGTATATAGAATTAAACTGCAAACCGATCTAATCCAACTCACAATTATGGATTGGATGGAAAAAATTTTAATCCGCAAATTATATATTGGATTAAATATTATGTATAACTCGCAACAAATCGATTCACGAATACCCCTACTTAGAATTCAGAGCAGGGGACTAGTTAAAACGCACCACTAATAATAACAGCGTAACGACCAATATCAACTTATTGCATTTTCGGATTAATTGCATACGTTGTCACTGAATTTTACATTACTATCATTTAAATGACTAAATTTTTTTTATTAAAAAATTACTTTCGGTCAGTAGACTGTTAGGATATTAAGCCACATCACTGTAATATAAGCGACATATAAGCATCCGAGTAGTGTACTGACTGAAAGTAATTTTTGTGTAATAAAAGTTAAATTCAGTTATTTTTATGTCAAAAAAATTTGGTTATTTAAATTAAAATAATACAAAATTTAGTAACTACAAGTATAATTAATCTAGTATTTTCAATAGTGTTCTTTATTTTAAATAGCATATTTAGTATAATAAAGAGTGCATTTTAATGTACCTTTAAATATAGTAGGTAAAAAAAAATTTTATAAGTCCAATAAACTTTTTATATTTTTACTATTTATTTTATTTTATTTCTTGTAAATTAATATATATAAAAGGTTTGTGTATTTTACATGATATATAAAAGAAAGTAAAATTTAGATTTTTAGATATGGAGAATTAAATTATCTTTCTTCACTAAAATTTAAAAATAAAAAATTTATTAAAAATTTTCTTTATAGATTTACTATTTAAAATAAAAAAAAATTCAAATAAAGAGGGTATCGGAATGGTCTTTTAAGGCTACAAGCTTGCTAGCTTTTTAACTAAATCAACACAAAGGCTACTTTATTTTTTGGGTCAATCACTATCCAAATTCCATGTTATGCTAACAAAAAAAAAAAAACAATGAATTTTTAAACTAATATATTGTGTCAGCACACAAAAACAATGTCACTTTCGGTTTTAATGATTTAATTTTCGATTTTATACTAATCATCTTATAAAGATTGGTTTTCAAACTTTTTAACTATTAATTGTTTCTTTAAACTAAATTAAAATTTCTACCAATTTCGGTTTTAATGATTTAATTTTTGATTTTTTATCAATTAGTAATAAGCAACGAAATAAGGAATTCAATTAAAAAAATTAGATTTTATGAATATTTATGAAAAATTCCTAATTTTTTTACTCAAATTTTAGTGAAATATAAAAAAAAAAATAGTGAAGTTGAAAATGGGATCGGCTGATTTCTGAAATGCGAAGAGGAAAGAAAGGGGCAACAGGGGAAATTGAGAAGTCAAGACAGAAACCAGAAAAAGAAACTGAAAACAGAAAAAGGCAACATACATTCAAGATTACAACAAAACATTAACTGCCATGTGGTCTCATCATGGTTAAAGACGATGACACCAATAGTGTTTTTGAAAATAATATATATATATATATATTTATTTAATTTTTTTAATTTTAAAAACTGTTTTTAGAGAGAAATATATGAAAGATATTTTTTAAAAAAATTAATAATAAAAAATATATTAAAGGTAAATAAGTTTAAAAAAAATAAAGAAAAATTTGTGTAACAATGGGTTTCGACATTGTGTGGGTTTCATCCGCATTTTCATAAAGATAGAATGAAACAGGGGAATGCTAAAAGTGACAGCAACCAACCAGACATATCAACAACAGCATGACGAGTTTCATTTCTTCCTCCACCTAAATGTCAATTATTCAACTCCACCAAAAATTTCATACAAATTAATCAACAATATTCTTCCAAAAAAAAAACAAATAATAATTATAGATAGTACTCCATCCGTTCAACAAAAAAAAAAAATTTAGTTCTATTTTGTGAGCATGTTAAGAAAATTAGTTAATTTAGTTAAATTAAAAATTTTTGCTTGATGTTTGATAAAAATATATCTCATTCATTATCACATTGAAAATAATTATTTAATCTTTTTAATGGAAGATTCAAATTAATACTCATATAAATATCAATTAATTTTAAGAGTTATTTAAAGTAAGAGTTTGAAAAAAATAAATAGGTATTTAGGTATATTTAATAATGGTATATATAAATAAATATATACTAGTAATTGAACAAAATAACTACATTTCAAAAAACGTGACCTATAATTTCTAACAATAAAAAATAAAAAATGAATCTATCTTTTTAGACAATGGAAGTATCATTATTCATACACCATTATTATAAAAGCATTTTTTCCGATCAAAATACCAAATGGATTATAATTCTTTTAATTATTAATTTTTAAATCTATAAATATATATTTTGGATTATTATTCTCTCAATTATCATTTATTAGATACTAATTACTTCATGATTAGATACTAAATTAAAAATAATATTCAAGTGAATTATCTATACAAATTTATAAATTAAAAACGTGAAACAAATGAAGTTAAATTGAGATATTAAATTACACAAAGTAATAAGTAGTAGATGTTGGTAATTTTTTTTTCACTATTTTTTTGGCAAAAGTTTTTCCACCTAATTTTTGCCGTGACTCTCGCATTCTTGTTTTTAACTATATATAAGTTGACAAGCCTCATCACATTAATCATTCATCGCTCTTTATCAACTAACCAATGAAAAGATAGATTTATGGGAATTAAATTTTACAATCAATTGCATTTACAAAAGTGTAATAATTAGCTAAAATTTAATAATCAAATTAAATTTATGGAACCAGAATAATTAATTTTATTTTGTACTTTGAATAATTAACTTTTAGACAAAAATTATAATAACTTTACATTTATATTTAAAGACAAATTTCATAAAAAATTATGAACTTTAATTTTCTATCAAAATATTTTTATTCTTTATTTTTTAACAATTAAATATATATATATATATATACTTTCAATTTTATATCAAATATAGTATTTAGAGAAATTTAGTTTAATTTAGTAGTAACATAATACTTCAAATCTAATTTTTTTAATTTGTTACTACTGACATATATTAATATGTATATGTGTTATTTATTTTTTAAAATTAATATGACAATTTTTTTAAAATAGAATGACAGAAGTTAAGAAATTATTTAAATTTACGCAAAATTATATATCAAAGTGCTCTAAGCTTATATAAATATAAATATATTTGCTTAAAACTAATTATATATAGGTTAGATCTATACAAACATAATTAAATCAATGCAGATGTACTTTAAGTATGAAAGTCATATATATTACTGGATCAACAAAATAGGTTCGGAGTGTCACATCACTGTTAAACCAAACTAAATTTCTTATGAATCTATATTTGATATGAAATTGAAAGTATACGTATTTAATTGTTAAAAAATAAAAAATATGATTATTTTGATATAAAATTGAAAGTTCTGGGATTTTTTATGCAAATTGCACATATCTTAATATATCTCTTCCATTACATGTGTTTTGCACCTTTTTTTTTTTTTACAATAAAAATAATTTTATTGATTCAAATTATATATATTAATACATCAATAGAAATATATACAAATATGCTAAAAATTATAGTCGATGAAATAGTGAAAAAATTCATAATATCCTGTTTAATAGCATAATAAATTGACTTAAAACGTACAAATTTGATAATACTATATTGACTAGAATATATATGATTATAGTTTTGCAACATATTAAGAACCATAATCTGATTTATTATCTCTGTTGAATTGAATATATTTTATTTATTTAAATCAGCCACATAAAAAAATGTCGCAACAAGACGCTGAAAACAAAATATGGTAACAAGACAATAAAACTAAAACCCGCAACAAGACGACGAAATTACAAAAACAAAACAAATAAAAAAAATCTAAATCTATATGGAATAACCACTTATTTTAGAAACAAATAGATAAAAAAAATAAAGATAAGTGATTTGAGGTCAATAATGGCCAAAAATCATCACTCATTGCTTAAGCAATACAGTGATTAAAGAAAGAAAGATGAAAAAATTGAGAGAAAATGAGGCTAGGGGTTTGGGTAATAAAAAAGTTTATTATTAAGAAAATAAGTGTTTTGCACTTTTTGATTCCAAACTATTTATATAGAATAATATGAAAATCCAACAAATATTACAAAATTTTGATTTATGATTTTAAAATTATCAAAATTGGTATTTAAAAAAAGAGAAAAATTGTTTTTAAAAATATAAATGAAATTAATTAGGGTGTTACCTACATGGATAAAATAGTACGAGTCTCTTCCAGTTTAACCAGAAATCTGAAGTTCAGACTTTAGTTATACAGTTATCTTAAAACTCATGGAAGATTGCTTTGTTGCTCTTTAAATTTTATCCGGTACAAACATAATTAGTTTCGATGTGTAATTCTAATTGACTGGTCAATGATGCATGTGGTTAGCTGAAAAAAAAAAATTAGGGTGTTTAACATTTTATTGTGTAACATGTCATAGGGCAAAAGTCTGATTCAAGTTGGGCACTTTGCTTTCTAAACAAACATTCTCTACTCTAATGATCGTTAAACCGTCGACCTTACAAAGCTGGGAAGCCACTTTCAGTAGATTTTGATATGAATCAAACAGAATATGGTCAAACCGGTTTAAATATGGTTTTCATTATAGTTTAATTTTTAAACCTTTTCCGAGTTATTCATCAAATCATACTGGATTAAAGGCTGATTTCCGATTATTTTGGTTTGATGACCGGTTCGGTCTGATTTCAACATGGTAATTGAGTGACTGATATTCAACAATACTGGAAAGTAAATATACTTTCGATCCAACAACAGAATAGATCATGAGTTTCTTTTTTCTTAAATTTGAACTCCTACGTTATATAGGTAATATAATTAATTGCTGATAAAAATAATAACTTTATTGTATAATTTTCTTTACAAATTAGGTTCAAGTAAATTAGTGATTATATTCAGAAAAATAAAACATATTCGATATAACACATATAGCAAATCATATTATAGCCGTGAGTATATTATAGAATTGAAGGTATATGTATTCTAGTTATTAATATTATCATATTTATGGGCATTGAACCAATTTATTATATTATTAATATACGTGTAATGAATTTTTTCACTACTTTATCAATTATAGTTTTTAAAAAATTTATATTGTATTTTTATTGATGTATTGATAGTTTGAATTAATGAAATTATTTCTCATTTAGAAAAACAGTAAATTAGTGATTTTAATAAAATTTTTAGTTGGATTTAAATAAAATAGCACATGTCTAAAAAATAAACATAAAATTTTGAATTTAAACATTGAGTATGAAAATCTTGAAAGAAAACTTTGATAATATATATATAAAATCAGAACTCATTAATTAATAATTGGAAACATAAAATTAAAGCAGCTGCAAGTGAAACAAATTAGTTAAATAATTAAATTATTCCAATCACAATGTTTATGTACTGAATCACAGACACTAATAACAGTTAATTAAAAAGTGATATGGACCAACCGATGTGTGTCTGTGAAGGAAATATCTCGTGAATTGAATATAAAGTTAGTGGAGAATTATCCAATTTTAATACTTTAGAAAACCCTAATTAAGTTATGGACTTAATTATAAAAAAAAAAAATTAAATAGGTGTAATGCGATCATTATGGGTCGGCGATAAGTATTAATATATTAATTAATATTAGAAAGAGCTTAAAGGCTCAGAATATGCAAAAAGCATGCTTGGAATCCATTAACGATGCTTGTGAATTTTTGCACTAAAATACAAAAAAATTGTTGGCATTAGGACCCTGAAAGCCTTTTATATATATATATATATATCAATTACAAGTTGGAAAAGAGAACCATGAAATTTAAATATATGAATTACTTGAAAGACTATTAAAATTTTTAACCAACCGAATCATATGTGATTCTCGGAAAAATTGGAAAGTTAAAAACCTAAAACCAACATACTTTTTTTTTGGGTCAACAATATTTGTGGAATATTTCTAATTAAATACATAGCTATGTGGGAGTCATATGTCGATATATAATGGCTACCATATATGTTAATTAAAAATAAAAATTGAAATTTGCGTGAGATTAACTGCATCAAAAATTGATAAGTTGATAGCTCAGAAAAAAAAAATCAAATATATAAAAATAATGAATTAAATAAGTGATAACCGAATCAAAACTAGTTGCATTCGAGAGAAATATTGAAGAAATTTTCGCATTAAAAATTTAGGTGACAGAAAAAGATGCATACTTCTTAAAAGCATGCTCATAATTATGGTATAAATAATTTTAATTTGACTTAAAACATTTTAAATCACACAATTATCAAACGGAACAATGCACATTAATCCATTCTAGAGAAATTTTTAGCTATACTATATTTATTATGTCATTCATAAATTAATGTAATTATTAAATGATATGTATGTATATTGTATTTATTTCAACTAATAAAAATAAAACAATTAAATATATATCAATAAATAATTAATTTAGTATATAAATAACAAGATAAACATAATCTAAGAATATCTTTCTATTATAATAAGAATTGCCCTAGTAATTAGTGTTCATACTGATAACAAGAATGACAGAGTCTGGGATCCCACGACCAGACTGTGGATGTTCTTATTCCTCGATCCCAGCACCTCAATATGAAGATACGCGGATTCCATCATCTGACACCAAGGCATGTGACCTATCATCATCCTACCGAGATCTTAGATCTTGTAATTCTTGTACAAGGACATGATAAAATGCTCTTATCACACAATCTGACTCAGAAGATCTGATCTTGTGATCTCAACATCGAGTACGTGAAATGACGTTGTTTCCATAACTTGAGAAGCCCTAGGCCCTTGTGGAGGAAAAAAGCATTGCACAGCGGTAGTGTGTGAGACAAAGCGTTGAAATAACAAACGAGGAGCATTAAATGTATGTGCGGCTCGAGCACGGCGTGTGACGGCTCACATAAATTGTAGGATAGCAATCATGCTCTAACAAAGCCGACTTAAGCCATATTGTGCTAGGAGATGACAAGGCACATGACGTGTGAATAGATTATAAAAACCATAGAAGAGATGCACCAAAGATAGGTTAACTCTTATATTTTTCTAGCTACACATATTCATTAGTTTTTCTTCCTCCTACTGACTTAAGTATCAGAGAGGTTTTGCCAGAGGACTCCGGCTAGGTCTCTTTGCCTCAGCCTCGCAGGAGCACGGAGCTAGGAAAACTAAAAGATATCATTAGTGGGGTGAACATGCGCAATGGCTCATCCAACACCAGTAGGAGGAAAACCCCACACACCCTTGAGCAAACCCCCCATTCCACTATTATAAACTTCCATGACACCCCCATATCTCCCTAAAACTTAAACATCGTCCTTGACCATGCCATCATCAAAGATATGCCTCACATTACTCTTGACATTCTTAATGTCTTACATTAACTTACAACTATTATTAGTGAAATAAAGAAAGACAAACCTGTACTTAAAACTTAGACACCAACCTCTCCCTGACACCATCAAGATGATCATGACAAAGTTTCCACCTCCACATGAGATAGATCCCAAACTAACATCCCTACTCATCAAACGTCTCTAGTTGCCCAATAAGCAAATATTACCAAGTTTGACCTATATGAGATTGTGAAAAGCCTTATGAGAGAGTTCCATTCCCAACCTAGGGACTTTGATCACAGTCTCTGGAACACCTTATCATTGGCCAATCACGTGGTATAAGCCCTTTTTCTAGACATAAAGTTACCATGACTACCTACATATTATAACTCTGGAAAATCTCGAAGCCATATCTCTCAGTTTCGTACAACCATGGCTTTGTACACAAATCAAGATTCGGTACTCTACAAGGTCTTTCTAACCACATTGGTTGGCCTGGCCTAGCAATGGTATTAGGGTCTCAAACCCAACAGAATACACTCATTTGAGCAATTGGCCCAACTTTTCAATATACGCTTTATCACTAGCATGCGAATTAACAAAGTGTCGGCCAATCTGTAGAAAGTGTACCAAAAGAATGACGAGACGTTGCAAGAATATGTAAAGCGCTTTAATAAAGAGTTCATACTGGTGGATGACCTGGATCATAGTGTCACAATTTAGGCATTCACAGTAGGAACCACCTCTAAGCTCTTATATAACTTGTTGAATCTAGACAGACCATACACTTTCACCTATCTAATGATCTGGGCTAAGCAACATATATAATTAGATGAAACTATGAGAGTTGATGGTGACATGCTCAAACTTTGGATTCCAACGATGTGATCTACCCTTAAGATCATACTACGCAAATAAAAAAGACCGTCAGGACCAGTAATCTTATCAGGCACCTTCAGATCGAAGAAGGGGATACCAGGAACGTTCTTATTCATATGATAAAAAGTATACCCTTATAACAGTCTCTAAAGGACAAGTCTTAATGGCTGTTAAACACACCGAAGAACAGCTCAAATGGCCTGACAAGATTAGTTCCAAACACCCTGAGAAGAGAGACCAAAGCAGATATTGTGATTTCCATAGAGACCATGGCCATGATATGGAAGAATGTTGGCAACTTTGTGATAAGATTGAACATCTCATTCATAGAGGATCGCTGAAACAATTTATCTGTTCAAAGTCCCAAAATGAAAGATCTGGGATGCGGGCATCCTCATACTTAAATACAACATCTAAGGTGCCCAAAGGGGAACCATCTACTCGGATCAACATCATTATGGGTGGGGTAAACTTGTCAGATTAAGCTCTCAGGAAGCGAAAAATAGGTGTCTATATGGTTAGCAGCCATAACCTACTACATCCCGTTACTTTCTTTGAAAAGAAAGGCCTCTGGTTGCCTCGTGGCCATGAAGACGCAATTGTCATAGATGGTCGCATCCACAATATATTGATAAAAAGAATCCTTGTTGATAACGGTAGTGTCGTTAATCTGATGACATTACAAGTGTTCCGGGTGTTGAAGGGATCTCCCTTAGACCTCCAGCTAGTCTCTATACAGCTTGTAGGATTGGGTGGACAACCGGTCCCATTGGAAGGGTCAGTATGGATGACAATGTAAATTGGTACTGATGAAAGATATAAAGATTTCTCAGTGAATTTCATGGTCATTGATATCCCTTTCGCATATAACTTGATTTTAGGAAGGCCTTTTCTCTACAATACTTATGCATCTACCAACATCCGATATTTGATAATGAAGATACCTACCACCTAGGGAGAGATCGTGTTAAGAGGAGATAAAGAGGCAGCCAGCACCGCCTGTATAATGGCTCTTAAGGGTGTCACAGAAGCCCCAACCATGGAAACCCTGACTACGAGATCAATAGAAGAGGGCCTAGCACCTGTGGAAGACATACAAATAGTCGTACTTGGTCAGGGGAGGAACATTCAAATAGGAGGGAATCTAGACATTGAAGTCAAAGCTGATATCCTTTCGACTCTGAAAAAGCTCATCGACAGTTTTGCTTGGACCCTACAGGATATCTAGAGGGTCAGTCCAAATGTCATCACTCATTGTCTAAATGTGAACGAGCAAGCCAAACCAGTAATGTAAAAAAAATGGAGGCATGCTCCAGACAAGTCCCACAGTCTCGAAATGATGACCCTTCCCCTCATTAGAATCTTGGATAAAACTTAAGTTGAGGGTAGGATATTTCTGATGGATTTGTCAAAGAATAGACTATTTTGCCTCTTCCTGCATGTCAACAATCTAAAGAATGATAAAGTCTGCTCTCTCTATCAGTCGTTCAATCTCCTCGTGTTTCGTGACAAGTTGAACACGACTCTCAGACTCCTACCTCAACACTTCATTCTCCGCCTCACAGGCCTTCAAATGCCCCTCTGTCTACGCAATGTTTCCCATTAAGGAAGCAATCGTGGTATCCCTCACAGTAATAGCCGCCTCTAATTCTTCCTCCCAAGCAGCGAGCTTTGCTTCCTATTATCTCTCTTTTTCTTAAAGGGCACCTTCCTTCTAAAATAGGTCAGCCTTTATATTGTGAAATATTCCCTATAAAGCCTCACAGTCCCTCTCTAAGGCATCTAGTTTCTCGTAAGCAACAGTCTCTATCCTCATAAGCTGTAGAAACAAGACGAGCCACTGTTATATTACATGGCTCCGTACATAAAAGGAACACAACAAAAACATAACGAAGCAACCATACCTAAAAAGGAAGGGTCAATAACTATTTTTTGAGGTTTAATCTCGTAGTAAGCCTCTCCCGTATCTCAGTATCGTTGTGGAATTTGCATATCTTGCAAGATCATAACACACATTAGGGCGACGCAAAGATACGCTACTGGGAGATTCCTTATGCCTCAGCGCCAGTGCTCGTTGAAAGTCATTAATACTTCATTAATATCAAATGAGGAACCCTACTTATAGGTTTCTTCTAACGGATCCCCTACTCCTTCTTGGCTCTATTCAATTAGTGGAGGTCTCTCTACGCTGGAGTGGGACAAGGTAATCACTTTCTTATTCTTTTTAGCCCCCCCATCACCAATAAAAGGAATAGATGTTTCCCCTCCTACTCCATCAACAGGCTCAATGACTTTGAGGAGAGCAGAAGCAGTGGCAGATGGAACACTGAGATCCTCAGCAATGGCTAGTCCTGAGGCATTCGCAGGATCTGGTAGGCATCCTAGGCTGGGATGTGATGCCTTTCTTTTCTTAGAAGCTTTCACCATCTTCTACAGATCTTCCCTCACCAAGCACAAAACAACGTCAAGTAGACTATTCTACATTGTAACTTATGAAACAACCAACAGATTACTGTTCTACATTGTAACTTATGAAACAACCAACAGATTACTGTTCTACAGTGTAACTTATGAAACAACCCACAGATTACCAAAACATACAACCTCCAGTATCAACCACACATTCCTATAGATCATAGATAGACTGCAGGGACAAACACCGGTATCCCCCCAGAGGACCATTTTTTTAAAGAGTGCCAATCCCTCCTCCTCAACCGCTGAAAGCTTAGGCTTTTGATTCTTATTATCCAAATGAGCATTCTAGATTAAAGGCAAATCCCTCCACTCCTCAAGATTGCTGATAAAAAAGAATTTTTTCTTCCACAAGGGGTAAGACTTAGGCAGATCGGTAAATAGAGCTTGTCCAGGCCGAGTCTGGATATAATGGTGCTCCTCCCGATGGTTTAAAATAAAAACATGTTGGAAAATACCTACACTCAACAGGATCGTCATTTCCTCACACAAATTCATGAAGGTAGTAATCATCAGTCAACTGTTAGGAGTTAATTGGCTCACAGGGATATAATACAGATCTAATACATCCTGCATAAAGCAATGTAGAGGGAACCGTAGCCCCAATTTCAAGAACTCCTTATACACTCCCATTCTACCCCCTTCCACTGTAGTGATACCCTGCTTCCCCACAACACTCAGAACATACGAAGAAGAGATCTTATACTTATGAGTAATAACAGGGAGGCATTTCACAAACAGAGTACTTTCGGTGAAATCCACAAACCAGACATCCCTGTAAGAATGAATGGGAGGTAGACACTGTGAGGGCCCAGATGAGGGAGCACCAACGGAAGAAGGGACGTTAGAAATTGACACATCCTGAGCCAGGATCAATCTACTTGAGGTAGAGGGTTGAAAGGACCACTCCTCCAGTAGCCACAACAAAGGGATTCTGTCCACATCATCTTCACCCGAAGGAGTTGAAACCTTAGAACATTTTTTACGCTCTAAGGAGACTTCTTTTGACTCCATATCAGAAATGTCCATAGTATCATATGCAACATCCCTACATGTTACAGAGGTATCAGAGCTCCAGCCTTTCTTATACTTTACAACCTTTTTTCCCCACTATCCAAAAAAGAGAGAGAGCAAAGCAGAAAAAAGAGAAATGAGGTAGAGCTTTCCTTAAAAACCCACAAATTAGACTCCCCCTCGAAAAAAGTAACAATAATGCAACAAAGGGAAGGGAAAGAGGAAGAGAAACTTACTTGAGAGACTCAACACGCTGCTGAAGAATCATCGGAGGAAGAATGAACAATCAAATATAAGAGGTAACAAACCAACAAATTGCAAAAACGTCAAAAAACGTAATAAAAAACCTAAAGAATAAACTGAAAAGCCTAATGAACTAAAAAGACATGAAAAGAAACTGTCTTAGAGGTGGTTGAGATGGGACAAATAACTAGACACCACGTGGTAACGAAGTCATTATGGTAGATGTTATTTCCAAAACGCCAACATTTTTGGAAAAAAAAAAGAAGGCGCCAATAGATAAGTTCAGAAACAGTCTTAACAAAGTCGAATATAAATGATCGACACTTATAGAGAAATTTGATAATAAGAAGAACATAGTCTGGGATCCCACGACTAGATTATGGACGTTCCTATCTCTCGATTCCAGCACCTCAGCAGGAAAATGCCATATCTCATTATTTGACACCAAGGCATGTGAAGAATGTTCTGATCCCTCGATTCTATCATCATCCTACCGAGATCTTGTGATCCCTGTACAAGGACATGATAGGATGCTTTGATTCCACTATCTGACTCAGAAGATCCAATTCCGCGATCTCAATATCGAGTACGTGAAACGACGTTGTTCCCATAACTTGAGAAGCCTTAGACCCTTGTGGAGGAAAAAAATATTGTACAACGGCAGTGTGTGGGATAGAGCATTTAAATGACATGCGATGAGCATTAAATGTTTATGCGGCTTGAGCACGACGCGTGATGGCTCATGTAAACTGTAGGCTAGCAATCATACTCTGACAAAGCCAGTTTAAATCATATTGTGCCAAGAGATGACAAGACACATGACGTGCAAATATATTATAAAAATCATATAAGAGATGCACAAAAAACGTATTAACTCTTATACTTTTCTAACTACACATATTCATTAGTTTTTCTTCCTTCTATTAACTTAAACATCATAATGGCTTTACCAGATAACTCTGGTCAAATCTTTTTACCTCAACCTTTTAGAAGTACGGAATTAGAAAACTAAAAGATATCACATGCAATTAAACAATTTGAACCCTAATAAAAAAAAATTCCCAACCTTTTTCAGTATTGTTGTCGTGTTTCCACTTCACAGTTCACATTAATAAGTTAATTTATCTTCTTTTTAAGTCTTGTCACTCTCAAATGTGACTTTATCAAATTTGAACTTCTAAGTTATATTACAAAAAAAAATTAGTACTACGAAATTAAATTTTATTAAAAACTCATTTCCAAGGTTCTAAAAATTTTTTGTACGAGCTGGGTTTTACGGCCATTTTTAATAAATATTTCTTCTGTTATATTCTATTCTATGTACCGTTTAAGATTTTTTTACAAAAATTAAAAATATTATTTAATATAAATAATTATAGATATAAAATAATTATATTACTTTCTCTGAGAAAGACTAAAAGTAATTAATAAATAAGACTTTAATTACTTTTTCAATTTCAAATTAATTCTCTTTTTCAAAAAATAAATTTAAATTAATTGTCATTTTTATATATCAAATGCAATATTAATTTTTCCCCCATTTTAGCCTTGTATTAGCCTTACATATATTAATTAGTTGTGCAAAATTTTATATCTTTTTTCAATTTTAATATATCTATATAGTGCTAATTTAGTTTCATTTAAGTTTTTCCCCTATAAATAAGGCTATTAAACGTTTTAATTAATTTATATGCAACACTAAAAAGAGACAGTTAATTTGTATTAGAGGTAGTACTATAGAAAAGACTTACTCTAAAAA
The DNA here is from genome assembly GCA_949630135.1 of Balakata baccata. Taxonomy (NCBI): domain Eukaryota; kingdom Viridiplantae; phylum Streptophyta; class Magnoliopsida; order Malpighiales; family Euphorbiaceae; genus Balakata; species Balakata baccata. Next base: position 15,297 of record CATIWF010144380.1, read on the forward strand.
CCAAGGCATAATTAAAATTGGAAAGAAAAAAATATATTTTCCGGTAAATATCAAAATAAATATTGAAATTTACACGTTTTTATAATTATATCTAATCTTATAAAAATTATATTTAAATTATTCGAATTTATACTTCCGTAATAAATCTAATATCGATAGTTTGAACTAACTTTTGAATTTAGCTGAAACTGACGTAGATTGACATTGTGATTTTATGTTATATATCAATCAACATCAGTGTCAACTAGGTTTGGAGGCCGATTCAAAGATACCAATACTAGATTTATTATGAAAGTGGAAGTGCGTATAATTTAAACAGAATTTTTATAGAATTTGATATAATCGTAAAAATATGTAAAATTTAAAATTTATCATGATATTTGCTCTTTATTTTTTTATTAATAATATAAAATATCAATTGGAATAGAATAAATTTTATTTTATTACAAAATCAATAGAAATCAATGGAGGGAATAAGAGAATTTATCTTTTTTTTTTTAATTCTAACATTGCCCTAAAAATTCATGAAAATTGTGAACTTGTTAAAATTTATGAAATCATATGCTTTTCAAAATCCTAGGTTTCTGAAATCTTGGGATTTTGTCAAATCTGTGGACTATAGCTAGATCTTCCAAGTCCTTAATTCATCCCAAGCATTAATTACTGAAATACTTTTTTATTGAAAATTTCTGAAAAAAAGATTTGAACTAAACCGATTTCAATTTTTTTAAGAAAACAATCAACCAATTAATTACATTCATTGGATGAAAATAGAAAATTTATGAAAGGAAAATAAAAATCATAAGATAAGATAGCAAAATATTGCTCAACATTGCAATTTTGGCTGGTTATATGGACATATAATTTATTGTCACCTAATATTAATTAATTAATTAAAAATCATAATTTAAAATTATTTTAGCAAGTTGATTAAAGCTTTTTTTTATGGGGTTGGTTTTTTTTTTTTTTTTAACTTTATTGATAAGGCTGATTAAAGCATCTTACTTACCTATAAAAATGCTTGCCATCTACTGCCCACTAGGCAGTTAAGACGCAGCCTTTTGGGTTGGCGACCACAAACCTCCAGCTTAATTAATTTAGTTTAGATGAATGTTAAAAGACACATTATTTTTTAAGATACTCCCTAACACTCGTTTTTTTATTTGTTGATGAGAAAATATAAAAATAAAAAATTTTAAAAAGAAAATTTATTTTTTAAAATTTATTTCTTCTCATCAATCAATCATAAAATGAATATTGGATAATATCTTAAAAAGAAAAATGTTCTTTATTTAGTTTTTAATACATCATCATCCGTTCTATTTTAATCGTTACTTTAGGTGATTTCACTTAGATTAAAAAATCATTAGTTAACCTTAAATTTTGAAAAAAATTAATGATTCAATGAAATTACTATTAGTTTTAAAATACTCAAAATTATTGAAAAAATAAATAATATAAAAATGTATAAATATTTAATGTAAGTTATAATAAATGATTTTGAAATTCTATATAAAATATTGAAGATAATATTGAAAAAAAAAATAAATTTTATTAATTATATAAACGTAATAAATAAATAAAATTTTATATTTTTGAGAAAAAATGACAGCTAAAATGAAACAGAGAAAGTATTATATTATATTGTTGCTTTTTAGTGCTATATTTACTGCACAATCAACCTTAGTGACCATAATCAGCAATTTATTTTGATGCAAAGTTCACATTATTATATTAATTGTATTAATATGAAGATACTGAATCTTTCAGTCCAGTAGTGTTTGCTGTGTGGGTTTTGCACAATGATTGAAGTTACTTTTTTCATGTCTGACCCTTTAACCAAATTTAATATTCTAACCTCCTATATTACAATAAAGCTATAAATAACAAAAAGAAAAATGTTTTCACTTTCTTATTAATTTTAAGTTTTAAATTACTTTTTAAGGGTATACAATTATTTTTTCTTAACCTTTTTTTAAAAAAAAATATTCATATTAAATATATCTTATCATAAAAAAATTCTATATTATTATTTCTTAATTTTCTAATAAAATCCTAATTAAATATGTAGGATTGGAAAATGAAATCCTAGTTTTGGAATTTCAATATTTCTTTTTCGCATATTCATATTTATGTAATAGAAATATAAATTTTATTTTTATATTTTGTATAATTTTATAAATAAGAAAAATGGAATTCACAAATTATATTTAAAAATTATAAAAGTATCAGAGAATTCAAAAATAATTATATTAGTATAGATTATCATAAATTTATTATTATTAAATGTTTTATTTAAAAATACATAAAGATTTTCAAATATCAACAAATTTGAAATATTAGGAATCCTACAATATGTAGAAATCAAAAGTTTATTCTCAAATGTTTTAGTTTAATATAAGGTACCAAACTCAAATTTAGAATGAGAATTCTATTTTTATTATAAGATGAGATATATAAGAAATATTCTAAGAGTGTTCCAAACGCATGTTTTGAATTTTTTTTATTTAATTGACTAATTTTTTAATTTTTTTATTTTAGATATACAAGAAATTAGTTAATTTTTTTTATTTAATTGACTAATTTTTTATAAGCTATTTTTTTCAATCATACTTCTGAAAAAACATTTATTTATCTGTTTTTATCAAAAACAATTTTCAAAACTTTAAAAACACATCTTTTGTTTTTTTTTTAAAACTCTTTTTCGAAACGCAAGGTCCAATGGGCCCTAGAATTTTCCCAAGTAACGAGGTTCGAATCTCATTGTTTTATCTTATATATAAATATATGTGTTTTTATCATTTTATGCAATTGTTTAATAATATTTTATTTGTTCCATATTAAGGATTAAAATTATTAATTAGTTTTAAATTTAGAAAAAAATTAATTATAAAGATTAAATTACTCTTAGATTGAAAAACTTAAAATTATTGAAAAATACAAAATATAAAAAAGTGTATATTTGTTTAGTTTAAACCTATAATAAATGTATAAGGGCAAATTTAGGAAAAAATATTTAATTGTTATTAATAATATAAAAGCAACGTATTAATAGAATTTGAGTTTTTCTATAAAGCGGATAATTAATATAGAACGGATGAAATAATGTTTTATCATTATATATATATATAAAGGATGGATGGAATTGATAGAGTTATCCTGCAAGAAGATTCAATCCACATCAAGAAAGAAAAGGGCAATCTTCGCCTGAACTGTGGAAAGATAAGGCCCAACGTGGGTGGGTGCGTGCGTGGTGGCTAATTATGTTTTGGGGTGGTGGTGGTCCGTCACATTCGGTCGCAGAATCAGGACCCCTAACTCAGAGTCAGAGTAAACAAAAGCTAGAGGTCCAAATTATGTACAATAAAAATAAATTTTTAATATTTTTTTATAGAGAATAAATTTTAAAAAATTGATATAAATTAATATATTATTATAAATATTTTAAAATATTAAAAGGACAACCACTCCCAAATAAATATGGCTATGATACTATTCACATTTATTGCCATGTCCATTTCAATAAAATTGTCTTCTACTCCATGCACCTTTCTACCATTGTCACTCAACCTCATTCGTGGCTATCCTAGGAATATTCTTATAGCTTTAATGACATGCTTAATAACTCATAATTAATAGTTTACAACTAATTTACCAAAAAAAAAAAAATTTACACCTAATAGATTAGAAGTAATTTATAAATTTTTGTTAGTTGTAAGTTAAATAATTATTAAAGGTATAACATATTTTCATATATAGAATTTTTAATTAGTCATACAACATATATCATAATTAAAAATATAACTAAAGATTAATACAATATGAACAAGAAATAAAATAAAATAATATTTATTCTCAACTCTTGAGAAAAAAAACTCTAAAATTGAGTCGGTGGTGTATTATTAATTGGACGTAAAATGAGTTATCAATAATTAATACATAATCATAAATTTAACTTGGAGTATATATATTCCACAAATTTAACTGGATAACTTTTGTGATACATTTATACCTGTGATGTATTTGATATTTAAAACTATTAAATCAATTTTTAATTTCAACCGTTAATTAGTAACTGTTGAAATTAAAAATTGAATATCTAGTGATTATAAATGTAATGTGCACCTATATAAGTTCTTTTTAAATTGGGGTATCACTTTTTTAAGTTTAAATTGGTGTTTTTCATTTTACTTCATGTCTCCAATTCATTTTATTTTGTGCCCGTGATCTTCATCTATTGTCCCAGCAAAGTTCCAAACATGTCCCTGGCCCTAGATATTTTATGATATTGGGCTTGGAATTCAAGTACTTTGCATACTAAACAAAGTAACGATATTTTATAAATATATTTTCAATATAAAAAATACGTGTATCTTTTTTATTTATATAAAATATTATATTTTATTATAAAAATAATATTAATTAAGTAAAAAAATATATATATATATTTTAAATTAGAAATATATAGTGAAAAGTGTATAAAAAAATATTAATAGTATTTATCAATGAAATATAATTTTATGATGGCCTATTCATCTTTTATTTATACTTTTATATATATTATAATATGGATATTATCAAAATACTTATATGACGGGAAAAGAAACTGAAATTCCAAGTAGTAACTAAATAAAATTGGTAAAAGCTGATCAATACAAATTTATGAGTCATGATTAATTTGGTTTGAGCTAGATATGGGTCAATTGTGAGATAAAAATCTTCCAATGCATTTTTTTTTTATACATAAAATTCAAATTTTAGACCTCATTTAAGGAAAAAAAAAAGATATCAAACCACCATGACCAGCTCTTAATACATGCATTAAATTTTTAAGAGAGTTATGTTAGCAAATGATATATCCGAAATGATACCAACTAAAGGTGGGATCCACTTTATTAAATTGGGAAATTTACACACACGAAAAAAATCTGAATTTTATAATTATATCAATTTTTAAAAATTTTTAATTTAAATTATATAAACTTTCATTTATGAAATAAATCTAGCGTTAGTAGTAAGAAATTAATATTTGAATTTAACTAAAACTTATATGGATTGACCGAATAAAATAACTGACACTAATATTAATTAAATATACTTACTCAATTAAATAATTGGACTAAATAAATGATACTTTGTTACGGTTTGGTAACTATAATTTATATTATAATTTAGTTTGACTATAATGTTAAATTACTTTGACCAATAATTTATGTTTAATAAAGTAGATTATGTTAAAAAAACTAAATTATAATCTTCTAAAAATTAAGCTACTCTTACTAACATCCAAAAATAATATAGTAGATTATTATATTTTTTTCTATTATACTCTCATTCTTTTTGCTTTATAACATTGTTTTTATTCTTCTTTTAAAAAATTTAGATCTTAAATTTTTTTCTTATTTTACTCTTTTATTTAGTTCCATTATCCAACTCTTATCAATTAATGATTAAAATTTTTTGATATATAAATTCATTAATTAGTTTATTATGTAGTTATATGTCACAATATAAATGATCACAATTCCACTATTTTTAAAATACAACATTAATTAGATTCGATGATTCTTATTATTATATTTTTTTTATGTAATTTTACATTTTTTAGCTAATTTTATAAAAAAATTTTAATTCAATCAATTAAATTATAAGTTAGTTTTACTAAATAATTAGGTTTGGTCTTCGATATTTTTGCATGGCCAATTATGGTCATTTTAATAGAAAAAAATCTTAAATTTTACAAAATATTATAATTATATCACAACATCATCATTACCCTTGAATCCCATATACATTCAATTATTGTTGACCATTAAAACTGCTACTTTTGAAAAATTATCGTCTAAGTGGTATGATAAAGATTGTAAGTTCATTTTGTCCTTTACTAAGATATTTTAAATTTAAGCATTGAAATAAATTAAGAACTATTTATATATATAGGACTACATCTTTAACTTATGCAATATCTTACTAGAGTATCTTATAAAAGCTGGTTTATTTTTGCGATCTTTAATCGTTTTTTTGTTTTTTTTAAACCGTACCTATTTGAGTATATGATAAAATAATTTCAATAAATTTGAACATCTTAATAAAATTTAAAAGAGTACGAATTTATATAACGTTTTTTTACAAATATTTTATTTGTTATTAATCATAATTAATTTATTATAAAACTAATAATTAAATGGTTTAGGCACTGTTTGGTAATACCAAACTAGACCAAAAAAATAACTTAGTATTACTAATAATCTGTATTTAGTAAAATAGTTTGTTTAAAAAAAATTTATATTATAATCTAAAAAAAATAAATTAGCAACTAGCATCCAAAAAAAGCTGTTAGCTTATTACTTTTAGTTACGACATGTTATAATAATAATATAATTATTAAATTTTATATAATATATTTATTAAATTATTTAATATGTATATATAGTAATAAAATGTTAAATGATAAAGATAGATGTGTTTATTATATTAAAACGAGATATTAATTTAATTTTTATTCTATATAATATGTATATATATTATATAATTCATTTTTATTATATATTTAAATATATTTTTATATAATATTTTTTATTATATAAATATATTATTTTATGTCATTTTATATTTTTCAGCTAGTTTTACCAAACACTTTCAATTAAATTAGTTAGATTATTAGTTATTAGATTTTTAGCCAGCTACTACTAGATTATCAGCTTGAAACTAGATTATTAGTTAACAACTAGATTATCAGCTAATTTTACCAAACATAACCTTAATAATTAAATTTTTGATAAAAATATTTACTTTTACAAATTCATAAAATTTAGTAATTAAAATATATTTAAATTTTCCCACCAAAAAAATATACGTTCAATATTTTTAGTAAAATAATTAAATAGATCAAATGAGCCCATTGTAGCAGCAAATTATAAGATGGACTCTTGTCCACTTTGTATGATAGACTATAATTCCTTCGCATGTGTGATAAAATGTGACAATTTTGTAAAATAAAATAAATTTATGTGGCTATCAAAATATGGTTGCAATCTTATATTATTTACAAACTTCTTTTGAATGTCTTATGTATGTTCATTTGTTAACTACTATAAATTCATTATATAGTAAGTACAAGTTCATTGAGTCGTAACTACTTGTTTATTAAACTTAAGTGACATATTCATTACTTTTTATTTAAAACTCAAAATTCAAGTTAAGTAAAGGTTTATCGAGGGTTAAATATATGTTCATTGCCTATTAACTATAAGCTCATTAAACTTGTTTAATTTTTTTGTGTTTTGTTTGTTTAGTTATAAATTAAAGGTTTATTATTTTGTGCATCTAGATTCATTAATTGAAATGGAGGTTCATCATAATTTTTATGCATTGTATTAATAAGTGTAAGTTTTAATGAACATGTATTTTATAATCAATGAACTTGTAATTAACAATCAATGAATCTGAATTTAATATTTAATGAACTTGTACTAAGAATCAATGAACCTTACATATTTCAATATGATTAAGTTGAGTATTAAGAGAAAAGTAATGAATCTATTACTCAAGTTTAATGAATCTATAGTTAATAGTCGATAAACATCAACTTAACATGAGTTTTGAATAAAAAGCAATAAATATAATTAATACTCAATAAATATATAGTTAACACTTGACAAACCATAATGAGACATTCAAAATAAGTTTGTAAATATTATAAAAAATTTTACCGTATTTTGATAACTGTATAAATTTATTTTATTTATAAAATTATCACCATATTTTTATTACTAAATGGGAATTCTCATACTTATAATGGACTTTTGTAACTTTAATTTATTACAAATTGGGAATTTTATAAAATTATCGAAAAGGCATACACATTAACATTTTTAGTCACGGTGAAAGTTTTTTTCAATTTTATTCAAAATAATTTCCTAAAATTATAACAGTATCTAAATCTGAAAATCACTCCAAGATATACCCAAACGATATATCTTTGGAATACCTTATCTGTTGCGTGAAAATATAAAATGGTATATTTTCGGAATACTTTCAGTATATCTTGAATATATCTTAGTTTAATTTTCATTAAAAAAAACAAAGGAAGAAGAAGAAAAATAAAATTCAATCAAAATTTAAGATATCACAAATTCTCAAACTAACAATTTTCAATTAACTTTTGAACATTGAGTATATATTTTGGAATACTTTAGGTATACCATAAGAATATATTCGGTATACCTTTGGGAATTCCATGAGATTATCTTGGATATATGTTGGGTATACCTTAGAAATTTTTTGAGAATTCCTTGAGAATACCTTCGGTATACATTTGGAAATTCTATGAAATATTTTAGGAATACCTTGAGAATATTTTAGTGATTTTTATAAAAAAAAAGAAAAATAAAAAGGAAGAAAGAAGAAGATATTAAATAGCAATGTCATAAATTTTCAATAAACAAAACTACAATTATTTGTAAATAAAAGCAATATTGATGATTCTCTTGATTATATATTCACCAAATTAAATACATGAATAATTGATTTTATACTCTAACTTTCTCATTTCATCCGGTCAATTTATGTGGCTAGAGCAAAATAATGAAATAGTATGTGTGATTGAAATTAATTTCACCAAACATCTATGTAATTGAAATTCAGTCAGATCAGTTAACGTTCGCTAAATTTATATGTCCAAATATGGCGTTGAACAATTCACCAAAACAAAGTCTAACTACAAGTGTTGATACTATATGGAAAATTGAAGGCGTTGGATTTTTGGTTAGAGAAAAGGACGATGAAGAAGTAGAATAGGAAGAGCTAGAAAAGCTGAAGCCCACCAATGTTACCATCTCCACCACTACAAGAACTAATACGAATTAAAGGTAAATGGATTAAAGGAGAATAGAAAAGAGGGGATAGAAAATATAAAAAAATTGGAAAAAAATAAATATACATAAAAAAAATATAGATGGAGATATCTCTGTTAGGGCAAAAGAAAGGAGAAAGACGGAGAACACAAAAATATATATAAAAAAAAAGCTGTTGAAAAAAAAAAAATTCAATAAGATGAAAATAAAAAAAATCGTCAATAAATTTTAAAAAATCATTTAAATTTAAGTAACCTGTGAAAATTTCCCGTACAAATTCACAGTGTCGTGCAATGTAGGCCCAAAAATCGGAATAATTTCAACGATCAAATCTAGAAAAAGTTAAACCGTAGGCCCATGACCCATCAAATACTGTTCAGTATCCTAATAAATTATCTAATGACTAAAGTACCCTTTACATTTATATTCCGAAAGCGGCAGTCACGCGTAATTAATACTGCGTGAAAGGGTTTAATTTGACATTTAATGTCTCACACGTAATCACTGATATGGTCCCATTTTGTCGGAAGGGTAATTTTGTCAACTGACTTCCCTCTTTACGTTATCATAAAATCTAATTCTTTTAAAAATTAAATGAAAAATCAACAAGTACCGAAATCTACGGGCTCGCGGTATAGATGGGGACGCGTGAAGTATTAAAATCACCGGCGTGTACGCAGTTATTATGTCACTTACCAATTACATGTCTCCACGTATGCTCCAGCCATAACACTTTTTACTTGTTTTGGTTTTCGTAGAAAACGCCAAACTGAAATTGTTGAAAATTTTGGCGGGCAATCAAAAGAAATTCAAATAAAGAGCAAACCCTAGCGGCCCCATTTTCTTCCCTCTCCAATTTTTCTCTCACTAAATTCCCTCCATTCTCTCTCTCTCTCTCTCTCTCAAGTCTCACCTTCTCTCACTAAGCTTTCTGCTATTGTTGTTCTCTTCTATTTTCTGGTATGATTTGATGTTTTATGCTTTTGATTGATTGTCGTTTTGGTTTAATTTGGGTATCTAGAGTTTCGTGTTGATGGTCATATTGTTAGGTTCTGATAATCTTTTGTAGGTTTCTTTTCAGGTGATTCGTTGACGGTAATTTAGAGGATCTTCTAATTCCTGTAAGTTGGATTTATGTATGTGTATTTTCGTTCGATTTGATTATTCAGAGATTCTAGATTGTTATTCTTTTCCATTAATGTTCTGTGACTTGTATTGAAGGATTTTCTGGGAATTATGTGTTTCAGGTCTCAATTGATAACAGCTTAAGTTATATTTAGTTTATCATTGATTGAACTCAAGGGAGGAATTAGTGTACAGTGTCTGTAACAATTGAAGAGGAAGCAAAAAGAGGGCGGTCTAGAGTATGGGTAAAGTGTCTCCAAAAGATGGGGATTCAAAAACCCCAAAGCAGAAAAGGCGATTGCGGAGCTCAAGCAGCAGGTATCTGAAACCAGGTGCCCTTGCTCAGATTCGTTATAACAAGGTTTCAGCTACAAAGTCTTGCACTGATCTGGGGAGGAAGCGGGTTGCTGTGTTTACCACCAAGAAGGCGGAGGAAGATGATCTCATGACTGAAAATAAGGTTATTGATCAGAGCCCGTCGATGCTGTCCCCCGTGGATTTAATTAAACAGACTCATTTGGTGAGGACACCAAAGACACCTCGCATGGATGATTTTGAATCTGAGTCTAGGCTCGAGTCTCTTCCTATGGATTTACTGGTAACAATTTTTACTGTCCTGTCTCTTGCATGCTTATTTTCTGTTATGACATCATATTATGAATTGGTCCCTTTTCAGTAATTATATTATTATGATCATATTTGTCTTTGTTGTTTGTACAAAGGTTTAAAAGGAAAAAAAAATCTGAGATAATGGTTTAGATGCTGGAGATTCATATATTCTGTTGTTGATTCGGAGATTTTCTGTACTTGAATGGACATGATACTTTGAAGAATGAGATTCGTATGAATGTTGGGTGGACTTTAATTATTGATTTTCTTCTATTGGTGGCTGACTAGATCAGTATAGAAGATCAAGGTGTATATTGATTTTAAAAAATCTCCATGCAGTACTATTTAATTTTTGAATTGTTAATTAAATGAAAAGTCCATAAATTGCGGTGTTTGTTTCATAGAGTTGGATGTTTTCGGGAGCTAATTTGTTCAGTTCAAAAATGAGTCTGATTGAAATTTGTTTTCCATTGTTAGAAGGCTTCTATCTTTTGATACTATTTAGATGTTGAAGTATTCTAGTGCGTTCTGTTGTTCTACTACAACATCAATATGGTGAGGATGCTACTGCTGATTTTATTCTTGCTTTTCTAATGTTGTCATTTTTGCTACCCTGGGAAGGCCAGTGTTCTCTTTTGTGGATTTCTAATTTGTGGTTGATTTTAAAAGAGAAGGGTTTATCAGTTTAATACATACTCTCAGTCTCAGACATGACAAACAGAAAAGAGAAGAGGCTCTTTGAGTTGTGAGTTTGTAAATTGAAATTTGGTGCGAGTGAAAGCAAAGTTGATGTCAATGTGCTGTTCCAAATGTGAAATGTTATCGAGTCAATGTATTAAAATAGGTCTTTTTGTCCTTTTGTTGAATCCAACTGTTTTCTTCCCTCTATTTGCATTTTTTATTTTTTAATTTGTGCCAACCATTTATTCTCCTTAATAAGAAAGTTTTCATGTTTGCTTTTTGTTGATTATTTGACTAGCTTTTCTTTGATCCTGTAGCGGAAGATAGTTTTGTGCTTCATTACAAGTTTTTTAATATTCGTCTTCTTTTCCCATTTATAATCTTGGATGCTGTTGTTTATTTTGCTAATTTCAGGTCAAAATACTCTGTCACCTGCATCATGACCAACTGAAGGCTGTTTTTCATGTGTCTCGTAGGATTAGAAGAGCAGTAAGTTTCTCCATCCCTATATGTGCGTCTGTAATTCTGGAGAATGTGTTAGTTTTCATACACCAGATGTTGGTCTAATTTGACTCTGGGTGTTGCTTCTTCTTGTGAGCAGGTTGTAATCGCTAGGCAATTCCATTTCAATTTCACAACACCAGATCGCTCTCGTCAGGAGTTGTTGAGAACAATGACTCCACGGCCTACCGAACATTGGCCTTTCATAAGGTGGATTCTGAAATCAAGACATTTTTTTCTGATTCTCTGCTTATTAAAATGCTTATCCTATTTCTGCTATTGCTTGTTTTTGAACAATGACTGCAGCAAGGGAGATGGTAAGGGTGCTTTCATGCCAAGCCCACATACTCCAAAAGCACCAAAGCATGGTCCCCGTCCTCCCTCACGCATCAAGGTCACTGAGATGAAGCAAATTGCTGCTGTTCTCTTCCAAGATTCCGCATTTCCCTCAAGGTGCATTGTACCATCAGCTTTATCCAAGCCCATATGCAAATCTTTAGCTTCAAACAGGGTTCTATTCTATGAGGATGAGTTATGCCAGGCTGTTGCTCAGAATAAGCTTCGTTAATCTCTTTACTATCGTCCTATGGTCCTTTTTGTGTATAGTTTGTTTCCCATTTCTGTAGGTAGTCATAGTCAGGAAAGGAAGAATGCAATTTTGTAGCTTTGCTGGGTTTATATTATGGAAATATAGTATGGACTTTAGATTTGCATTAGGATTGGAAGATTTAGGTGTGCATGTGGGAATAATCTCTATGACCAGTTACCTGTATAAGTATATATGTTTGAAAGAATGCTTTTCTGAAAAAACTAGCATTACCTTTACTGGTTAATTCTTACCATCGGCATGTGATAAGTTCCTTTAACACAGAAAGGAGCACAATATGCTCTTTTTCCTAGTGGGTCAGTCCGATTGCTGGGCCTTTCTAAGCCACAAATATTGGTTGGTGTGGATAAGGTTGTTATCCTCCTGTGAACGCTAACTAAACAATATACAGAAATTGGATGAAAAAAAACATTTTCAAGTAAAAATGAAGGAAGCAGAGCTTATTTTTATCCCTTCACCAGGTGTCGGCCACCTTGTCCCGGCGGTGAAGCTGGCGAAGCTAATAGTCAATCGCCAAGAGCAAGTCTCCATCACCATCCTCGCCATGAAACCATCCTTATTTCGCACCAAAATAACCGACTTTATATCATTAGCTTCTGCCTCCTTGCCTGAAACTATTCGACTCATCCCTCTTCCTTCCACGGATGAACACAATGATTCTGAATTCTCTCTCTTATCCTTCATTGATACTCAGAAACCACATGTTAAGCAGGCTGTTTCTCATCTCCTGACCCAGTCTGACTCGCCGCTACGACTCGCTGGCTTCATTCTCGGCATGTTTTGTACGACTATGATTGATGTGGCTAACGAATTTGGAGCCGACTCTTACATTTTCTTCCCTTCAAGTGCAGCTTCTCTTGGCTTTGTGCTTTTTATGCAATCTCTTAACGATGAGCAGAACGTGGACACCGCTGAATTCAAGGACTCTGATACTGAGCTGACGGTTCCGAGTTTTACAAACTCAGTTCCTGCTAGGGTATTTCCTTCAGTGGTTTTCAACAAGGACTTCCACCCTCTTTACTACGGCAACGCTAGAAGATTTCGAGAGGCCAAGGGTATTATTGTAAACACGTTTAAGGAGCTCGAATCGCATGCGCTTAACTCTTTCTCAGATGCGAAAACCCCTCCTGTTTACCCAGTGGGTCCCATCTTGAATCTTAGATGTGACGGTAATGATGTGAGTTCCAGTGGCACCCACAAGAATGATGAGATCATGGCATGGCTTGATGATCAGCCTTCAATGTCGGTAGTATTCCTATGCTTCGGCAGCATGGGAAGCTTGGGTGAGGATCAGGTGAAGGAGATCGCCTACGCTTTGGATCAGAGTGGATATCGATTCTTGTGGTCCCTACGCCAACCTCCACCGAAGGGTAAGATGGGAATCCCATCTGATTATGCAAATCCTGCACATGTCTTACCTAAGGGATTCTTAGATCGAACGGCAGAAATTGGAAGAGTTATAGGTTGGGCCCCGCAAGTGGCAATCTTGGCCCACCGAGCAATTGGAGGATTCGTATCACATTGTGGGTGGAATTCCATACTGGAGAGCCTATGGTATGGAGTTCCAATAGCCACGTGGCCGTTATTTTCAGAGCAGCAATTAAATGCCTTTGAGATTATAATGGAATTAGGATTAGCGGTGGAGATTAAAATGGATTATAGAAAGGATTACAAAAGTGATTTTGAAATGATTATCAGTGCTAATGATGTGGAGAGGGGGATTAGGTGTGCTATGGACCATAATAGTCATGTAAGAAAGAAGGTGAAGGAGATGAGCGAAAAGAGCAGGTGGGCTTTGATGGACGGTGGATCTTCATTCGCTTCTCTGGACCGTTTGATTTCAGAGGTGATGAAAAATATGAGATGATCGAAAGTTCTATTCTAAGATTTTATCAAGTTTTATTTTCTTATGAATTTGCAACATTTTATATATATAAAGAGAGATGGAATAATTAGGCATAAGTCAAAAAAATCATCCGGATTTGTTTATTTTCAGAAAAATTGTGTATTTTATTCTATTTTACTAATATGTCTTTTTGTTATATTTTTATTATAAATACATCATATTGAAGTAAAATAACAAAAAAAAAAAAAATTTATCCTCTAAAATTTGATCTATACTAATATCTCCTGAAATTTTTTTTTAACTAACAGTAAATGTATTAAATTTAATAGGAGTATATAATTTAACGAAAATAAAATACATGGCAAATCATATAATTTTTCAATCTTATAAAAGTAATAGTGTAATATGTTAAATGTCATGAGGTAAATAATAAATTATTGTTACTCTTACCATTTTTCTGTTTGGATCAATTTTTAGACTAAATTACCTTTTATATTATATTTCGTTTTTAATTCATTTTATCATTGTATGTAACCATCTTACATATGATAATGCATATAAATAAATTTATTTTTTTAAAAGAAACTCTTAAATTAAGAGACAAGTATATTTTTTTAAAAAATTAAATATTAAAAATAATATAAACTTAGAGAATGCATTTAAAAAAAATTAAAAGGAACAATTATTCACTCTTAGCTGTCCGCCACATACATACAAATAGGTGAGTATATCTTCCACCAAATAATTAATAAAGTTTATAATTTAATAGTTTTAAGGCACCCAGTGTACGGTATAAATTACACCGGATGGAGATAGAATTAATCTTAATTAGAAGCTTAAAGTGCTGAAAAAGCCATATCGATGAGGACAGAATAAGCCTTCTCGGTGGGATGAAAACTGTCCCAAAATACATATTTAGTGTCATCTTTGCACGTAAGTGGGTCATCAAAACGATTACAAAGGTATGTCACTTCTATATTTCCTGTGCCACAACATCCTCGTTTTGAAATCTCAAACCCTGCATTATCCACACCCACCAAAAAAAAAAAACAAGAAAAAAAGAAGAGCCAATTTATTATATTCTTTTTTTGGGGTTTTTTAAAAAAAAAAAAATTAATAAACAAATTATAATAATTCCTCCAAAAATAAGATGAGATAGTAAGGATTTTTTACTAGGTTCGTTTCAAAAGTTGAATGATCAGAATAATGCAAAATGACTTACCGTAGTGAGAAGGATTTTGGATGAGGGAAAGCAAGGGCTTGTAGACATCAAGGTAGGCGAGAATAGAATCAGGAAGTGTAGCATTGAGAGAAGTAATGAGAGAGGAGAGCTTAGAATTGAAAAGAATGGCAGCTTCATTCCCTTCCTTAAAACAATTTCTCTCTATCCCTCCACGTACTGTTCTTTGTGATGGCACACACCCTCCTGGTGGCAACCCCAATATCCCAAATTTTCTTGCTCCTACTCCATATAGATCCTGTCTCAATTATATTTATTTTTTAATTTTTGTTAAAGTCGAATTAACTCTAATTTTATGACAGACCTATATATGTTTTTTTTATGTTGACTTTTTGCCCTTAAAATACAAACTACCCTTTTTTTTTTTTTATAAAAAAAGTATATATGAAAATATAAATATTAAATAATGCTATCATTAATGTAACATGGTGGGGCTTCAACACCGATATTCTATATATTTGATAAATTTCCAGGTAAACTCAGTTAATTATATTATTTATAAACTAATTCAATTATCAATTGAGATGTATGCATCTTTATATCAATCAATGAAAATAAAATTATTAAATAGATGTCAATAAATAATTGGATTAATATATAAATGACATGATAGATTGAATTTATCTAAAAATTTTTCTGATCTATCTTGTGTACGAAACTTTCCTCACAATCAGGGCTAATTTTGCAAATAGTATTAAATTTTGTCACTTTATTATAATTTAGTATCAAATTTTTTAATGGTTACAATTTAGTATCCAAATCAAATTTCTACTCAAGTAAGATGATCTGACATGTTGACCGGCTGATATGGCATACTAATAGACTGACATATTATTTTGTTTGATTAAAATTTTAATTTGGATACTAATTTACAATATTTTTAAAATTTTTGGTACTAAATTACAATAATTAAAAAATTTGGTATCAAATTAAAAAAAAAAGATATGTACTTTCAAATAATGGTAAGTTGAAGGACATACAAGGCAAAAATTTATAAGAAGACTTGGTCTACTACAGTGGCGGAGTCATAAGGGTAAAAAACCAAATCTTTTAGTACTATAGTGGCGGAGTCAAAGGGGTAAAACCAAATCTCTTAGTAAAACGAGGCAAGGTATAAAATTAGATTCCGAATATCTTTCACATGACAATAAATTTTAAAAAATAATATAAATTTATAAATTATTGTATATAATTTAAAAAATTAAAAGAACAGTTGTCACTCTTAAATAAATGGTCTACCATACTATCTTAAATTAGTAAAATAATAACGTTTATTTAATTATTTTATATATTCATATGGATTGATTTCAATAAAATGATTAATAGATTTACATATCTAATGAAATTAATCTAATTACTAAATCTACCTAAAACTAAAATATCCAAATAAACGAAAAGTAATGGCAGCCACCAACTTGAGGCTGTGTGATAACAAAAGACAAAGTCACAAAGCTATGTTTTCGACCACTCAAATTCTCAAAATTAAATCATCCACCAAACCCTATCAATAATTTTGTCACCATTGGAACTCATGGTGATTATTTTACCATGAAATGGCAATGGTAATTTGCAGAGAAAAGAGGAATTCAGTTACCTTGAAGAAAGTTGAAGCTGAGCTGAGCAAGAAGTCTGTGTAGGAATTAATATCATATTGCGATCTCCTCAATGGAATAGAAAAATAAGTATTAAGAATGTCGTTGGTTCCTGTGCACACTACGAATATGGCTCTTGATATAATTGTTTCTGCTCTTTCTTCCCCTACTGCTGCTTTTAGCTTTTCTTTGTATTCTTTGAACTGCTTCAACTGATCCGGTAAAGAAAATGCAGGCTGCCCATCACCGGCCATTAAAACCCATTAATTCAAAGCAAAGAAAAACCCTATTGAAGAAGAAGAAGAAGGAAACTAATACCGCTAAAGTGTTAGTAAGAGGATCATAACCGTTTCCGCCTGAGGCGAAGCATACTCCGGTAGGAAGGTCTTCTGTTTTCAGATTTGGATCCAGATATGCTGGCAATATCTTCTTTATACCTAATTTTTCAGCTGTTTAACAAATTTTCAGATTATTATTTCATTTAGTTAATTAATTAATTAAAATTAATGGGCTTTAATGCATTAATTAGTTAACCCAAAAATACTTAGGTAGAATATACCTATTATGTCATCCATACACTAATTTTTGACATATATTTAATTATTTTATTTTCATTAATTGAAGTAAATGTAATATACATATATGTCATTTAATGATTGAATTTGACATAATAGATATAATTTATCTAAAAATTTCTCAAATTACTGATCATATAACATAAAATATAAAAGAAAAAATTTATTAGATATATTCAGTCTACTGCATTATTTTTAAATTAGTCAATAAATAAAATTTACATAAGAATTTCCAAAAAAAAAAAAAAAAAAATTATACCAATCAAATCCGAGGGGACCCTGCCGTTGCTAAAGCGGCCGGTGGGCTTTCCTCCCTTGAAATCTCTGCCGTAGGGGGGGAAGTTGCACTTAGCAGTTGTTTGGATGTTGTTGTTGTTTCCTGTATCAACTACTGAATCTCCAAAAACATACACTGCTGGAATAACTTCATTCTTAAGCAAACCTGCTGCAGCTGCACTAATATTCACCACAACTCTATCTCCCGCAAGAATAATCACCCAGAGAATGACAGTCATCCATGATGAAAATCTTGAATTTTCAAGCACAGAACTCATCTTCTTTCACTCTCAAATCTGCCCGGAAAGAAAAAACTACAGTATACGTGGGCACCCTTTACAGTGTACTGAATGAATATGGATGAAATATGTTGCACTACATTAGGTATTTATTGGAGTCACAAACCTGATATATGTATTAATTACAGAAATGGTTAACGGTTGGGAGTGCATAATGGTTCAGTTTTTGCCTTATCTTTAGGATTTGGAACAGAAGTACTCTGCGGCCTGTGCCTAATCTTGAGCTGTAAGTTAGCATGAGTTTCTTATTTAATTAGTTTCCATTATGCTTTTTATGAATCTAACAGATAAATCTTAAAGGTCTCATTTCTTCGGTGGCAAGTCATGTTCCTTAAATTTGGATTAAAAAGTTATAAACCTAAATTTGGAAAGTAAAAATAAATTTCTAATATAAATTTATATACGATTATATATATTTAAAAAAAATTAATGAGAGACTATAATTCTCTTTTAAGTGAATATTGGCCCTGTCACTGTTTTTCCTTAAATGTGTATTAAATTCATGAATCCTCATTGCTGGCACTCATTCCATAGATAAAGCAACGAGGCTAAATAGCTACAAAATGTCAAAGAAAAATATCAAGTAGTCCTGTGAATAAGTATCACTTACAGCCTGTTTCACATTATGTTCAGAAAAAGTATTTTTAGAAAAAAAAAATATTTTAAATTTTTTTTAGTTTTAAAAATTATTTTTAGTAGAAACAGATAAAATGATATTTTTTTAAAAAATTGATTTAAAAAAAGTAATTTATAAAAAATTAAAAAATCAATCAATTAAATTAAAAAAATTTAAAATACACTTTTATAACCTTCAACAGTAATTTCAAACATCTCATAACACATATTACCAGCTTTATGACCACATATTAGCAAGACAACACCTCAAGAAAATTTTAACTATTATTTTAGCAAGACAACATAATAGTTAATTTTAACTATCATTTTAAAAAAAATTTAAATTTTATTTATTTATTACAAATTTAATTTTTTTTCAATTTTTTTTAATATTAGGTAGGATTCCAAAATTATTTGTTGTAAACTTAAAATATACACATTCTCTTTTTCAACACTTTAGAATCCTTCAAAATCAAAGGAATTTAGTCCTAATTAATCATTTTTTATCAACAACGGATCGTCGCCAATTTTTTTATTTCAAGATTGTCCTTAAAAAATTAATAATATTTCAAAACTCTCTAACTTTTAAAAAAAGCAAAAATTATTTTTTAATTTCAAATAATTACTTTACTTTTTTATTATTATTATGTTGTTATATCCATTAAATTATTTATAAAAAATAAATTTTAATTTATTCCAATCTAAGTAAATATTATAACGGATAATAATTTTTCATTTTAATAATAAATATGTTCTGTTTAAAAGTTTAACTTATCATATATATAAGGAGAATATTATTAATTTTATTTTTTATTATTTGCTAACTCTTAAAATAACCAATGTTATTTTTTTAATTTTAAGCATATGGTGAAATTGATTAAGTATACTTAATTAATAATAAATTTTTAATATTTAATAGAAATGTAAAATTGGAAATTAATTGTTAAATTCATGAATTGTGATTATTGAACCAAACATGAGTACAAAAAAATTACATTATCAATTTATAAATTTTATAATCAAACCAAATAATTGAATGATTAGAATCCAAATGGATTTTACAATTCATGAATTTTATGAAATTCATGAATTATAATTCTCTCAATCCAAATGGTGCCTAAAGCTATGTTTGGATTGAAGAATTTTAAATGAGATATTTTGAATAGTCTATGAATTTATACTAAATTTATCATTTGTCTGCTTAAAAAATATCAAAATCAATGGATTTTGGAAAATTTCTCATTCACAAAAATCTTTCATTTTTGAAAGATTTGATTTCCAACTTCTTAAATGGGAAAATTCAAAATTCATTGATTTTAATGAATGATAGATTGTTGCCAGATTTTTTTTCCAAGATTGTCCCTATTAAATTAATAATATTCCAAAACTTCCTTAATCATAAAAAAGTAAAAATTATTTTTCTTTTAATTTTAACTATTTGCTTTATTATTATTATTTTGCATAATATAATGTTAATATGCATTATATTATTAATAAAAAATATTTTTTAACAATGTAATTAAATATTATAACATATAATAATTTCATATAATCATAATTGTCCTGTCCTAATAATTTTATTTTTTATTTTTTTTTCAACTCTTAAGTAATTGATTTTATTTTTAAAATTTTTTTAAATATATAGTGGAATTGATTGTATATGTTTAATTAATAATAAATTATCAATATTTAATAAATGATAAAATTGTATTGAATCCGTAGATTGCGGTCATTAAAAAAAATTACATTATTAGTCTATAAATTTTATTGTCGAACCAAATAATTAAAATTTTATAATCATGAATTTCATACTTCATAAATTTAAAATTTAAAATTTTATAAAATTTATAAATTTTAAAAACTCTCAAATGAAACGGTCAAACTCTTGATATTTTATCATAATTGTCCTGTCCTAATAATTTATACACCAATACAATTGTGCCCCAACAATTGGGGCGGCAGGCGACTCATTTTCAGGTTTGAATTGAATGCGGGAACTTGCTGGTGATAAATTGGTGTATATGAGCTATTGTCAACTTAAACCCACCCTTTTTTTTTTTAAAAAAAAACGATAACAAGGTTAGTCTATTTTGTTTAGGAAGGTGTGACTTCAATTGTCTGGTGTTAGAAAGTTAGTGTGAGCTCAAATCACAGGTTAATTTAGACATAAGACATATTTCCTCTTTATATTTGCTGTGTTTTGCCATTTTATTTTCTATTTTATTTTATCTATTTTGTTATTTATAATTAATTTTTAGTTTATCTTTATTTTTTTAAAATTTGTAAAAATATGTATAAATTCTGATATAATAAAGAAAGATGTTTGACTTCGTGAATAATATTATATCAACCGCCATATAAGCATCAATGTGCTATATATTTAGTTTTACGAATTGAATGAGGCAAAAAAAAAAAAAACAGTTCAAAAAGCAAATTGGACCAAAAAAAAAAAAAAAAAGAGATAAAATAGATATGCCTTATTTAAGTATTTACAATATGCTTTTTATATTACAATTGGTTTTAGAAGAGCGGATAAACGCTCAGACATCCACATATTAATTTCACTTATTTACTCACCCAAAATTTCTTATTCATAGACTGACTGAGATGATGACTATATCATTTATAAATCAATCCAACCATATAATAATTATAAAAATAATAATAATAAAATTAAAAATACATATTAAAAGTGAACCGCTCAATAGAAATGGGTCCAATCTGCTCCCGTTAACTTTTGTTTTAACAAAATTAAAAATAAATAGTAAATTTATGAAAATATTAATTATGTTTGTGCTGGATATGATTTAACCGTACAATAAAATATTTCTACAAAAATTTTAAAATAATTGTATTATTATTATTTATGCTGAAAAATTACATGTCTAATTTATTCCCTCTCTTGGGTTAAGTTTTTCTCTTTTTTTTTTTTTTTTTATTTGTTGGAGAGTTTCGATAACAAAACTTTTCATGGGGAGCCGAAATTCCTGTGCCATTAGAGCACTATGTCCCAGCATTAAGTTTCTCTTTGATTAGCTACAGATAGGAATAATCTAGAAACAAAAGGTAACAAGAATACCCAAAACACAACCAAGCTAGAAAATTCTCAGTATCCTATGCTCCATTAATTCATCCACATTGCATATGCATGCATTAAGTCACTAACCCAATTGATTTGCTGATATGCTCAAAGTTTCATCATCATCATCATCATCAAGAAGTGATGACTTGTTATTGCTTCTATTTGTACACGTGTACTATCCCCCCTCCACGTGTATGTCCACACCATCAACACCGCTAGACAAAATTTTGTACATACCCAAGTTGCCAATTTATATATGAAAACTCACTTCGTTCTTTTAATGACATTTCTTCATCAATAGTTTGAACTTAATGTGTTTTTTCATGGGATGGGTTTCCTTCATTTCTGCTCTGAACTATGCGACTGTGACTGCCTTCATCATGATACTCAGAAGCTCAAAAGAAGCAAGCAATTCAAGGTACCTCTAATTCTTGTTATTTTATTAATACAAAATTTATTCTTAAAAAATTATCTTTATATTACAACAAATTATTAATTCAATAACTCCATCTAAATAAATTTATTTTTCATATTTTATCAT
>CATIWF010144409.1:0-28915 GCA_949630135.1 Balakata baccata
CTAAAACAGTGTCCAAAGTTTAAAAATTAAAAATTAAAATATTTTTTGGAAAATTGTTTTTTTCCTAAAACAATACTAAACATGGCCTATGGCTAATTGGCTATGAGTCTGAAAATATTGTTGGACGCAAATGGAGGAAAATTAGCATTGTATTTTGAGTAGGGAAAACGATGTCGTTTATTCCATCATCTTCGTCATCGACTCTCCACTCTCGTCCCCAAAATTAATGGATTATTTTCCGTCATTTTCTCAAAAAAATTTTCTAATATAATTATGAGGTTTATTTGTTTTCTTAATTCAAGTAATTAAAGGTTTGAAATTCAATTTCTGTTTGTTTGTTCTCTTCTTTCTAGTTTAAATTTTTATTTTATATCAATTTCATAAAGCAAGCCAAAGATTTTTTTCTTTCCGAGTATAAAGGAAATGATAATAGCTTCTAGGCCAACCACGGCAACTCTGCCCGCCAAATTTTTCGGTGATTTCAACAAACCACCACCTTTTGCTCCAAAGCTTATGTCTTGTTCCTCCATATTAAAGTCCAGTCTTAGCTTCAAATCTTGTTTTAAGTGGCAGTTGTGTGTTGACATATCCGTGGTCATGCTAAAAGCACTTTTATCAGATAGAGTAGGGTTAGTTTTGTTAGGAAAATAATAAGAGAATTGTTAATTTAATATTCAAATAAAAATACAAAAGGAATGACGAACTAATACGAGGTATATGTTTCACGCAGTGTTCTTAAAATAAATTCGTTTTCTACCACCAGTATTTAAGATAAATGACATATGTCTCCTAGGATACAACAAATATTAAGTATTTGTTGAACACACAACACCTACTTATAGCGAATTGAATATTTGTCACATTTTCTATCACTTTTAGAAGAAGAAAAAGAAAGAAGAAGATTTCTCAACAAGTGCAAAAAAACTCGCCCAAAAACTATTCAACAAAAACCAAAAATCCCTATTTATACTACATAAAGGAGACATGAGATTAATTATAAATAATTTATTTAAATCCTACCAATAATGCATTTGTAACTCTCAAATAATAGTGAATTTAATTTTTGAAACATTAGAAAATAAAATTCCAAAAGATAAAAAAACTAATCTGGAATACAATCCACACGGATGTGTGGATTAACCATGCATACACTGCAGCATAATGATACAGGCGTGCCAGACCCTTAGCTGTGTAGATCAACACAGGAGTATTGCTTCAATTTCTAGAATAAAAAAAATATAAAAATTGAACTTGGTATATACCACAAGGCAGGTCGCGCACTCATATAATGGCCTGAGTGCACAAAAGAGAATTTTTCATACTATTTTTTTATCCATATAAGAATGTGTCTTACTGTATAAATACAAGTCCAACTTCACATTTTAGTGATATGAGACAACTCCCACTATCACTATTTCCTCTTTATATCTCCTTAGCAAAAAGTTTACTTTGAACTTCAATTTTAATTTACACATTCTTCATTTTAAGCATATGAATACATTAATTCATTGTTCTTATGTCAATGAACATATATCCGGGTCTTTCTCATAAAACCGAATTATTAAACATACCAAAATTATTCTCTCAAAATGCCTTATAATCACAATTTTTCCAACATGTTTTTGTTTTGAAGCTGACCATATTTGATTTGCTAAGATTTTGGAATTATAAAATTTGCAAATCCAACTTATTTGTGAATTGATTAGTGGGTTTAGTTTGTTTCGCCATTATGGACTGATTTTGCATGAATGCATTCAGGGATTTTCGGCTCTTTCAGCAGATATTCCATGGGAAAGAGGAAATATATGGAGCATTATGGCGGTGTATATTTTCAATTTGCATATTCCTTTGGGTACTGGAGGCTTGTCTATAGTTGCCTATCTATTGTATCAACCTGTTCTTGATCCGGAAACTGAAGTAAGTTGTTTAGCCTTAACTATGCAGTTGTATTCTATTTTGATATCAAATTAGTGAAATATGTTGAAGTAAAAGCTTAGATATGATTGTAATCTCGTTGTGAGAAAAAAAAAAAAAAAAAAGTACGAAGCCTTTTATATAAACACACTAGGCTAAGAAAATGACTCTCACTGTCTGAAGCTTACAACTTAAACAAGCTGAGACTTTGCTCGAGTTTAGCTGTTCTCTTTGTTTGCTGCCCGGCATTTGTTGTTGCTCTGCTTCTCCTCTGCTCAGTCATTTTCCTGTAGCTTGAGCGCTTGCCTGTTTATTTCACTGTAACAAAGGGAAAAGAGATCGTCTAAATCATAACCCATCGCGCAGGGATTCAGAGTGTGACTTCTGTCATGTTTGCCGTGGTGATATGTTTTATTTTTCTTCAGTGAGAAATGATATATAGTTTGTCTTGGATGATGCATTTTATAAGGATTAGCTCATAACCTGCGTATTCAGATTCTTAAAACAAGAACTCACGCCATTGATGGATCTTGCTTACAGACTTGGATCCATGCATGTTTAGTTCCTCGTAGAAACTACTGCATTTACCCCGGTTCATGGATTTTACACTTTGTTAGTTTTGTTTCTTTTACCTTCGAAAGAACCAATTATAAAATTGATTGTCATTAGCACTGAAAAAGAAAAAGGCTTGTGAGAATTTTCGTTGATGGTGTTAATGATTTGTTTGCCATAATTTATTAGTCCAGTTCTAAGATTCATGATAATAACTTTCAATTATATAAGCACACCTTAATATTAACTTACCTCTCATCCATTGGAGCTCTGTGTGTGTGGGCTTGTCCTCTTTCTTGAGTTTGCACATGATGTGTTTTCCCTATTTGTGCATTGCTGGTATTGTCACTTCTTGTCTTCCAGACTTCAGAACTCGCTGGGGCATTGCTTCTACTCAGAACGACTGCCAAGCCAAAACATAAGCTGTTGAGCTTCTTCACATCTACTAACTTACGAAAGGAGAGGAACTGGGCATTAGCTTCAGCGCTAGGTTTTGGGTCCTTAATTTTGTTGGTATTCCTTACATCAGTCCTTGCTGATATTTTATATGAGAGGAAGGTCGGTTTATCTACTTTATCCGTTTTCTTCTATGCTTTCAAGTTTCACTACATACTTAAAAAACTTATTCTGAAATTAAACAGAAGAAAACACGAATGAGTTTTCGGGCAGCGGAAAATATATTTAAATTGAGTGGAGTTTTATATCTCGTTCAAAATTATAGATTTCAAAAATTTTTAATTTTACCGAAATATATAATCAAATATTGCATGACATGAAAATACATTTTTCATGTTAACATTGAGCGTTTATCCATAACTTTTAGCAAAATATATTTTGAAACATTTATGGATAATATCCATTTTACCAAAATCATCTCATGATTTAAAGAATAAAATGAAAAAATAAAAGGTTTAGACAAAATATGATTGCATATTTTGGTGAAACTCCCCTTATAGAACTGAGTTCACCAAGTGTGAATCAAGCAAAAAGACCAAAAGTTTTAGTTGTGTTGGTGAAACTCATTTACTAATCTCAGATGTATGATCACAAATTTTTTCTTCTTACAAAATTATAAGCTACTAACACTTTAAGAACTTTTTCTCAATATTTTCTTTCAATGCTTATACCATATGAGAGAAAGAAAAATTTTGGAATAAAAACAAATTTTTGCTTAGAAGAAAATTTTGAAGAAGCCGAAGAAGAAAACCAGAAGGAGATTAAGAGGAAGAAGAGAAGATAATTAAGAAAAAAAATCAATTTCAACCTTATTTAAGGTTGGCAGACGAAAATTTTTTCTGACAAATGATCTTTTTTTTTTTAATTTTGATTTATGATGCAATGATAGTATAACAATTGTATAGCTCATTTTTAGCTAACACCATTAATCATAGAATTAATATTTTCTTCCATAAATATGTGGTAATTACTTTAATATACCACTTTGGTTAATTTAATTAACAACTTAATTAAATTATTATAATTTTAATTAACACTTTAATTAAAATTATAAATAAGAAAAATAGTTAAAATTAATCAATATTAATTTTAACTCAAAAAGTATAAGTGATTATTTCTAATTTAATTCTCAATTAAATTACTCTCCACATCTTAAATATGGACTAAACAAATAATTTATTATGAGTGTGACTTATACGTTCAATAATTTTATCGGAATGAAAATATAATATTAACTCTTTAATATTATATCGGACAACATTTCCGAATTCTTCGTATACTCGGATACATTAATATCTTTCTAGAATTCTCCTTTTAATTACCGATAAAATCACAAATATTATTTTGACCTTTAAATCATAAAATCATAATATTAAGGCTTCTCGTTATAATCCCGATATTGATTAGGGTTACAGCATGTAAAATCTTATTAGTCAATATACTAATGAGTGATAATTTGTGCCCTGATTAAAATAAAACTTACCATTATTAGTCTAATTAATAATTCAATCTTACATTGAATAAGTCATATTTCTCCTGACCAGAAATTTATTTTATCATAACTAAAATATCAACTTCATTAGGATCTTGCCCTGGTACTATAGGGTAACGAGTCCTACTATTGGTAATATCATATCTCACTACATGACTAAATGTGGTGACTACGAGCCGGATTACCAAGCGCGGATAACCTAGTACAAGGCAAGAGTACCTCCATAGCTATTCATGAAAGGACAGTCTTGACACCTTAAGTCAAAGGATTTCGAGTCATATAAGACTCATATATTATGACCAAGATAATAACTGCACAGATAATGCTAAATGTCAACAGTTATTATCTTGGGCATAATATATGAGTCTTTTGTGACTCGAAATCCTTTGACTTGAGGTGTCAAGACTGTCCTTTCATGGGTAGTTATGGAGGTGCTCTTGTCTTGTACTAGGCTACCCGCGCTATTTGTGCAGTTATTATTAGGCGTCACTATTCAATACCCTTAACTCTTTAAAAACCTACTGGTTTATTTAGATATCATTATATTATGGAGAATGAGATTCCTCCTCAAAATAAATCATATGATAATCTAGAGGTTTAATGAATGTCCAATTCATTGTCCTATGTCATTTATTAACATTTTTAAGATTATCTTTTACTAAAAATATTTATCTCATTATTATCAATAACTTGATAATAAATTCGTTGTAGATAATCAAATGGTAGTATATTTCATAATATATTTAACTATTGTATTCATAATATAATCAACAACTTAAATATTTATTTATTATGAATGTGAAATATACATGTATCTATTGTGGTATAATATTTAATATATAAAAAACAGTAAATGTATTAGGTCATGCATACCACTAATAACATGAGTTGCATAAGAAAAATAGGAGAGATTGGCCTACTTCTTGGTAGGTAGTGATTGACAATTAAAATATTTATTAAAATAACTATTTAGAACTAATTCGTGTTTTTTATTTGTGCAACTTAATTGTGCTAATCGCAAAATAGCAGTTTCCTATTGGAGTAGGTTCTGTTGGGATTTTCTTGTGTCGAGATAGACTATAATAATTCATTTCAGATCATTGGTTAACATAATTGGCTTAGTAAAATCAGTAATTTTTAGGTTGCCAAATTACAGTCAGATATAACTTTCTTTTGGCCTCTCTCAAACCATGGTGGCTAGGGATGTAATCGAGCCGAATTGAGTCAATACAGTGTCAAACTCGAGCTCGATTTGATTAAAATACTCGATACTCGAACGAACTCTTATTTAATTGCTCGAAACTCGACTTGAAAAATACTCGAACTACTCGAAAATCAAACTCGACTCGATAAGGCTTGAATAACTAAAAATTTAATAAATAGTATACTCGACTCGATTAAGCTCGAACAAATTTAAACTTAATAACAATAATATCCATTAAAAGATATTAAAAGATTTTTAACAATCAAAATCATATCCATAATAAAAATGAAAACACCATAATAATATTCATAAATAAACATTATTTTTGGTGCTTTGTTTCTTCCATAGCCTCCAATAATTTTAATAACACCAATATCAATATAATCTTCCTTCTTCCACCTACAAAAAAAAAAAAAAATTCAAAACTGTAAATGGCAAAATCAGTGTATAAATGTGAAGATTAATAGGGATGTATCACTCTTTTTATACTGGTAAGACCAACATATTTAAGTTTTGTGGTTGTACAATCACCCTGTGAATTATCACAAGTGACAGGAAAGCATCATCCAAAAATAAGCAAATATGAGAAATACAGTACAACAAATTACGAAAGATCAAATAATACTAATTAACAAAAAATAGGAAAACCATATCATCAACATTGCTAGCAACTATGTACTTGAGTTTGTACAAGCATAGGGAATAAGGAGAGACTACTACGTACAAACTTAAACATCACCCATCTTGAAATATTAAAAACTTGAACTTGTAAAAGATTCATCCTAATCAAAGGTTTTCAAGCTTGCTACCTCGTCAAAGATTAAAGAATTTTAATATTAATATTTCATCAAAAACAGACAAACCTTCATAGCATTATGTATGATTTAAATACCAATCTTCTGGTCAAAGTTGGCAATATGTAACTTATCCAACTATTTTGATGCATAAAGAAGAGAAACACCACCACTTGCAAATGGAGAACTCACTGAAGACTTTTCCATTGAAATCCATGTAGAGGAAGTTAGAGAATAAGCTACCTAACACAATACCCTCATCAATAGCTGCCTCTGTGGCATTAGAGCATATGTGACTCTATCTTTCTTTAGCTCCTTCAATATGCAAAAGCCAAATTTGCAATAGTACCACACAACTCAGTACAAGGAAGTGTAGTAGAAAAATATCGTTGTAACATCAATATAGGTGAACCTTGAGGCCATCAACACCACTAGAAACCTTCACCAGTGTTTCTTGCAGCTTCTCTTTTGTTATATTCAGAAGTCTTAACTTAATTGTAGACATATCTGTAATCATGACAATATGATAAGCCCCACTTTACACTTCAAATGGAAAAAATTTCTCAAGCATGTGCAACAATAAAACAATATATACTTGATCACATCTTTCTTCAATGACCATCTTGTCACTAGCACCATCAAGAACAACAATATCATCCTTCGACACTGTAACATATGCAGCAAAAATAAGTATCAAGTTACATGGCTTGGTATTAGTAGGACTTACAAACAACTATTTGCAATTGCCAGACATATCTATATCTAGCTTTTCAAGATTGAGACCGAGTTCTTTAGTTGTAACTTGCAAAGCAAAAGTAACAAAACTCAACCTTGAATCATACAATAAGAACACAGTGACTTAAATATATTTGTAGAAGTAAACTTACCTTACCCTCAATGAGAACAACAAGATCTTGCAGCCCAACCATATAGGAGAACTTAACAAAAATTGAAAATAATACATTGCATCAGTAGCTGAATAAACAACTAGCCCTAAGCCTAATTCCACCCAAAAGAACATTCTTAAGAATTTGTAAATTTTATAAACATTCTCAAGAATTTGTAAATTTTATGTAAAAATAAGATATTTTAGTCCAAAGACTCCATAGTGTACAATCTTAAACATACTGGAACAACCATTGCATGTCTAGTGATGCTAATGGGCGAAGTATGTAAAATGCGGCACAAACAAATGGGTACACAAATATTAAACATCAAGCTAATACCAAAGCACAAGAAACAGAAGGATCACAAATTCGTTCAAAATATATACTGAGTTATTGAATATATATTTTTTAAAATTTATTTTCCCAACAAGAATCGAAATGGATGGAAAAAAAAAGTAATACCAAGGAAAACAAGTGGGAAATCAAAGCTAGAAAAACAATTATAGTTACCTTTGAACTCGAGCAAAGAGAAAAGGAAAAAAATGTCTGTGGTTACCTCTCAACTCGAGCGACTAGAGCTAATGGCTAATGGCTGGAGAAGAGAAGATGATTGCTTAGGCTGTAGCCGTAGCTAGAGAAAGAGAGGCAGCTTTGGAGAGTTAGGATTTAGGAACTGAAAATAGATCTATGGTTTTTTTAGGGCTATTTAAATAGGGGATGGTATAAATGTAATTTAATAAATAATAAAGATTGATTAAGCTCACTAGAAGTTTGAGTCGAGTATTGTGATACTCAAACTCGACTCGATAAACTACTCAAGCTCGACTCGATTAACTTCGAGTATCTACGAGTCGAGCTCGAGTAGCTCACGAGTAGTTTAACTTGTTTACACCAGAAACCATTCTAAAATTGATTAGAATTATTCTATTTTTTGAGACTAGAGATATTCCTTTAAGTTGTAACTGATAGTGGAAAAATTACTATCAAATTGATGTTACTCAAATATTAACTCGCAACTATACGACTACTGTAAAATGCCAAGTTTACTCCCGAGGTCAATCTCAAAAGGAATTATTTAACTTAAATTCTAAATTAATTAAACTTACCAATAAACACATAAAATAAAATCCTAAACACTCTAACATGATTTTGATGAGTTTAAATGTAATAGATTAAACTAAATTATATCGAACCAAAATAGGAAATAGAATACTGAATTTATCAAATGAGATGATTAGGTACTTAGTTTTACATTCCCTAACTTGCATTCCCTTATAACAAATTAAGCACAATGAACCATGATTTCAAGGCAATCACCTAATCACATTAACTAACCAAACCAATGAATTAATTAATGCTCAATTCAATTTTGAGGTTGAATTAAAGGTGATGTTCCTAATAACTTAACCCTATGATTTTCATTCCAAGGTTAATAATTGGTGGCCAATCAATTAACACATAAGAAATTAAAGAAGAGTAATTGAACTTAAAGGAAAATCAACATTCATTTTGTAGGAAATAATAAGGTTTTTACAAGCTAAGGTCGTTCACTAAGCATCCATAAAAGAATTAGCCTAACATCACTATAACAAAGCTCGTGTTCATAATAATATTAAAATAAAACATTACAGTAGAAAATAAAAGAGAAAAGCCAAATTGCTTTCACACTACTACACCATGCTAAAGTCGGAACAATACAACTAATCATGCTCGGTACCATGTTAATACTCCTTTCACACTTAAATTCAAAAACAGCCTAACTCAATCAAAATGTTGTTCCATATGTATAATAGAAGTAACTGAACTAGACCATTTATTTGCAAACATCAAACACAAATGCATCAAATTTCCTTCCACTTACCTCCTCACGTCTCTCAATTTTCTCAAAGTGTTTAAGCTAAATTTTCAAGCAAGTGCTCATTCAAAACACAATAAGCACTTCTATAGGTTTACATCCAAATCTAATCTTCACTGCATAAAATATAATCGAAACACATATCAAGAGGTCTTTTAAAAGGGTTGTAATGGGGCTAAGGTAAAAAAAGGTGTGGAAAAGGGGAAAACATTGCATAACGATCACTTGAAACTAATAAACAAAATAGAAACTATTATTCCGTTCAATTTTCTATAACTATCATAGTGAATCAAACAATTCGACAGCAATAAAATCCTTCAAGAATTTATACTTTAGCATCAAATACTCAATGTTTTGTTTCCCTATTCCCATTTTTTCTATTTTTTCTATTAAGTTTTTATTCTTTCTTCATTTTTTTCCTCTTCCCTTTATTTTTTTTTTTTTGAAATAAAAACATCGAGTTAACTTCCAAACTACTACTGTAACCTTTGTACTTTTAACTTTTTAAGATTCACCTTTACCAATCATAGGAAATTGGCTATAGAAAATATATATGTAATATAACAGTCAATAATTGTTTACTAGCACTTGTGATCTAGGGTAACAAAGAGGGAAAGTAAGAA
Source organism: Balakata baccata (assembly GCA_949630135.1). Classification (NCBI taxonomy): domain Eukaryota; kingdom Viridiplantae; phylum Streptophyta; class Magnoliopsida; order Malpighiales; family Euphorbiaceae; genus Balakata; species Balakata baccata. The sequence continues at coordinate 9,778 of CATIWF010144409.1, forward strand.
TGGGATTATCTTTATTCTTTCTTCATTTTTTCCTCTTCCCTTTATTTTTTTGAAATAAAAACATCGAGTTAACTTCCAAACTACTACTATAACCTTTGTACTCTTAACTTTTTAAGCTTCACCTTTAACAATCATAGGAAATCAGCTATAGAAAATATATATGTAATATAACAGTCAGTAATTGTTTACTAGCACTTGTGATCTAGGGTAACAAAGAGGGAAAGTAAGAATGGGATTATCTGTGTGATTATGATTTGATTAAATTGAGAAAGAAAGGGTTAAAGCTCAAAATGGATCAACTAAGGGATAATATAAGGGCATGCTACAAAAGCAAGCTATTTGGTTAATCTTAGTGCCTCCATAATTTAAATGTCATGATAATATATACATGCAGTCTCAATCAGCATTTGAATGCAAATTCTACAGTAATCTTACTATGCATGAAAACACATAAAAGAAAGAAAAAGAAGAGCTAAAAATTAATAGGTCTTATATGGCTCAAAAGCTCACGAAAGAAAATAAAGGATGGTATATGTAAGTGTTAGGGGTTTAACGCAATGCATCAACACTCGCAAACTCATAATATAGTTAAATTACCAAATTTATATAATAGGAGCAACAAATATAACTAAGTTAGAAGATTTCTAGACAAGAGTGCTAAAAGCATTAAGACTATTTTGAGATTTTTAGTTCATGTTTCCTAACTATAACATGGTATAGCATTCTTTCCTCGACTTACGTATGAGAAAACTACAAATTAAGACCAAGCTCATAAATTCCAAACATGCAACATGCAATTCACACTTTATATATAAAAAAAAACAAAGACACTAAATATCCCAGAGACTAATTCCCCTTCCCCACACTTATATTTGACATTGTCCTCAATGGCACTAAATAAAATAGAAGAAAATAATAAGCATGGTAGAAAATGAATACTCCCTTGAGCCCAAAAGTCATTGAGGTGGAGAAGGAAGCCGACCAAGAATTTGTTGGAGTTGGTAAGTATACTGGGCAGAAACTTGCTCCAGTTGATCAAGGTGGATGTCCATAGATAGAGGCCTTTCCTTTGCCTTTGCTTTTGTTGTATTAAGGAGAATAACCGATAAAGGTTTGATGTTAGAGCTGCTTTTCAACAAGTTCTATGGCGAGGGTAGTCTTTTAGGCGGTTCTCTTTTAGGTGCGGCATGCTCGGTGGTGAGAGAAAAGGGATTCATGGCAGTAGATAGGGCAAAAGAACGATGGAAATGCCGAAAATAGGAGAAAAGAAACAACAACAACAAAAATTGCTTGAAAGACTTAGGAAAAGTAGAAAATGCTACTTAAGGTGTTCGAAACAGAGAAGAGAGATGGTGTTGTTGGCGATTGGGTGGATTTTGAAAGTTAGGGTTTTGGATTCTTGGAAGAGTTTTGGGGAAGAAGAAAAGAGAGGAGTCAGTTTATGAAATGAGTTTTGGAGAGAAAAGAAGAAGAATAGGGTAATCTACACTTACAGGGTTAGAATAGGAAATAACAAACTCAAATAAAAATAAAAATAATTCAAAGAGTGCAGGTGCCTAGCTTGTTGCACGTGCGATAAGCATCGCGTGCATGACAATGTTGTTTGGTAGCATACTCGTCGTGCGTGCAATGAACATCGCAGGCGTGATAGCGCTGTTTGGAAGTGTCGCACAAGCAATGCCTATCGCATCTATGACAACAACATGCCTTTTTTCTAGGCAATGTTTCATCACGAATGTGATGACCTTCTACACTGTACACATATCTGAAATCGATTTTTTTAGTTTTGCAACACTGCTTCATATGCTTCTTGTGCAACATATAAGTGTATAACACCCCTCACAAGGGATTTGACACTTTCCTCTTCCCCTAAATCCACACAATAGGAGCGAAAAACAAACTAACTTGAAACGAGAACTAAACAAATCGAAAACAACAATTTTAGAAAGAACTAGGGTTGCCTCCCAAGTAACGCCATATTTAAAATCTAAGCAAGACTTTGCTGATTTTGATTTATTTTTTCCAAAGAGGGCGTAAATCCACCCCTTGCTTGTCATCCTTAGCCACAAAACAAATTGAATTGTCCAACTTTTTCCTCAATTTTTGCAATCTAAAACCATCAGTAGTTTCATAGTTAATAGAAGAAAAATTATTTGCAATAGGAAGGGAAAAATCCGACCAAGATTCAAATATATTAAGTTCAACAGTCATTCCTAAAACTGTCATACTCAATTTTTCTCTTTTAACATCAATGACAGTTTTGATAGTGGCCATAAAAGGTCGGCTAAGCAATATTACTTGAGGGTCATTAGGCATGACAATTACTAGAAAATCTATTTGTACAATCAACTTCCCAATTTTTACCAGTAGATCCTCCACTATACCTTTCAAATGTTTGAATGACCCATCTGCTAACTGCAATCGCATATTTATGGGCCGTAACTTACCTCACCTTAGCTGTCCATACACTAAATACAACATCAAATTGATGCTAGCCCCTAAATCCAACATTGCCTTAGCTTCCTCTTCACCAATTGTAATTTTCACCGTGAAACTCCCAGGGTCTTACATCTTTTTGGGAATATTTTGCCCAAGAACCTTACAAGCCAATTCAAGTATCAATACTTTCTCTTTATCGCTCATTCTCCTCTTATCTGTAATTAATTCCTTAAAGAACTTTGTATAAGAGGGAATGTTCCTAATAAAGGTAAATTAATTTCTACCTTAGAAAGCATTTTATATATTAGAAAATGACTTATCTTTTTTATGCTCCCTAAGTCGATTGGGGAATGAAATGGGAGGTCTATAAGGCTTTAGAGCCTTATTTAATATAGGTTCTGTCAGTTTCCCCTTTTTGTCCTCTCTATTGTTAGCCACTACTTCTTTGCTTTCCTCACCAGGCATATTTGCAATAGAAAAATCAATTGTCAGTTTCGTAAACAAATTCATTAATAGAATCACTACCTTGATAAAGCATGGTGATGGCTTTGGCTTGTTCAATTTGACTAGGCAGCTTTTCCTTTTTTATTCTCTTGCACTACGCCTAATTTATTATCTGTAGTTAGTAGATAGTTAGTTCAAACTTAAAAATGACAGTGACTTTTTAGTAGAATTAGAGTTTATGATCTAATCAATAAATATAGTTGCTTCTTAAAAGTTTGATTAGACCACAACTTTGTTAAATCTTCACTAGGATGTCTAAAATATAAAGTGAATTTCTCTGGTATTGATTTAAACTCTGCAAGTGATGATGAACATCTTATTCAGTTTTTGTTTAGAATTTTACTTGAGTGCCTACACTCAGTTTAGGCGTATTTAGTTATGTTAAATTTAATGTGGTTTGGGAAATCTAGGGTGATTTCTTGTATGCTTTTCGGGAATTTAAGCACTTTAACTTCGTTATTGGACCATTAAGGTTTCACAGTGTAATGAGATATATGAGATCACAACAAGAATAAAAACAAGCAACTGCAATTTCTCCCCAGCTAGCTTATGCTAACTGTCATATACAGATGTGAAGCTCATTCACAATTTCTTTTTCTTGTTAATTGATATATTAGTTTATTTATTCCATCTATTAATTAATAGAATTTACAAGGATGTCAAAATATAAAGTGAATTTCTCTTATTGCCTTTTAATTCTGCAGTAAAAGTCTACTTTGTTTCCTTTCTTCAATTTAATTTTCTGTGGTGGTGAGGAAGTTACTTCCTTTGCTCTATGAGCCATTTTTCATTTACTTTTTGGTGATTCTGCTAAATATCTTTTTGATCATTGACTAGTTAATTATAAATTATGTTTGCCTTCTTCTAGCTACAGTTAATAATAATATAACTGCTAAACTAGTTCGTTTATCACCACACGTGCTCTTAACAGCTTTTTTGTTTCATAGTTGAGGATGGTTTAACATGGTATGGTATTGGTTGGATGACTGTTTATGTTGAATTCCAGAGATAAGGTATTGTTTTGCTGGTTTGGGAAATCTAGGGTAATTTCTTGTATGATTTTTGGGAATTTAAGCACTTTAATTTTGTTATTGGAGTTGGTTTGGCCACTGGGATATAATGTAAATAATATTGGAGGTAGATTCAAGGATAGTGGTTGATTTGCTACTCAAGAGATGCCAGATTAGTGAGATTTACAACCATATTCTGTCAAAACTCTTGGAGCTTGATTGAGATATTAAGATGGTTCATGTGTATCAGAGAGGCTAAAAACAGAGTTGGGTCCAATTCAGATATTTAAAAATCTCAGTAACCAAATTGAATTTTGGAGATTTTGAAAATTGAGTTTCATATATATTATTCTTGCTCGTCTCCAGGGTATAGAAAAGTCCTAATGATATTAGAATTGCATGCTTAGTTTTTATGATTGCATGTGTTTGAAATTGGAATGCTTTTGAAATTAAATTGATTGGAATATTTTGCTCAACTTTATATCAGAGTTCCTATTGAATTTATGTTGGTTCTAATATGTTGCCTTTTTAATTGACAATCTGATTCTTGATTTGATTAAGGAGGTTTTCAATAAGAATTATTGATGTAATGGGAAGAGCAACCTTATGCTGTTACTGCTTTGGAGTTGAATTCAACACTGGCAAATGAGGATCTTTTGAGCTAAACAATTTGCAGGCATTGTGTAAATAGGTATTATTTTTAAGTTCTATTAAGTAAATTGTGTGATACTTTCTTTGATATATTAGTGACATGTTCTAGTGGCCAACATGATTATGACCAATTGACATACATGTAGATTTGAGTATACATAAAAGTTAGCTTTTAGGGGTTTACATTTGTTAAGGTTTGTATGATAAGATATTAATTTTACTTTTCATTACTATCCAAACAATTAAACAGAGATTAATAAAAAGAATTCAAGAAAAACAGTGATAGAGTTGCAAGTGAATAGATGATAAATCAGAGTACAATAATTAAATGGTCCCATAGTAATTAAATGATAGAATAACATGATATTATTAGAATAATTAAACAGAGAGATTACAAATTATAATTTGGACTATTTTAACATTGCAAGCTGAGTTGCCAAAACAGGAATAGTTTCAATTTGTACTCTTATATAATTATTTTTCTGTTACTACTGATGTTTTTTGTGTTAGAACATGTTAATTTGATGGCTTTGCAATTAGCAGATACTGATTATGTGTTTGGTATTCTTTTGCATTTTAGTTTCAAGTTACTTCATATTAACTCAAGATATTTATGGATTATAGGTTACAAAACAAGCATGGTTCGTGGACATTTTGTCATGACACTTGTATATATCACCAGTGTAATTTTTTGGTACTATTTTGTGTAGAAATCTAACATTGATCAAACTTTATTAGAATATTTAAGGGTGGAACTAAATATTGCTTTACTTCAAAATTCGATGGCAATGACATAGAACACTTATTATCCTAATATGATATATTGCATTCATTAATTTTTAGTGTTGCCCTTTCAGTTGCATTTTTAAGATGTGATTTAGTGATAATTTTAATGGTAATGTAAAATAATCTATGTTATGAATGGAAAAGGAATATATATATATATATTAATGAATAAAAATAATGTGACCTGAAAATAAAATTTCATCACCAAAAGAATTAAGGACAAATATTTTTTTTTCTAATTTCTTATAGCAACCAAATAATGATTTCATCTCTAAAAATTGAAACAAATGGAAACCAAATATGAATATCGTTGCTAAAGTTTTATTTAGTGACCAAACAATTTGGTCCTTAATTCTGCATTTTGTTGTAGATAAAATATTAAAGAAGAATGATATAAAGTGTGTGTAAGGCATAGAATCAAATGTCTCTAGTCATTAAATCAATATATATGATAACCTTTAGAGGTCCAACAAAAACTTGTTAATATGATAGGCATGCATCCATCACCCTGAAAACAGAAAGCTTTGCCCCAAATTATTCTTTCTTGCACCTGCTTCTAAGGAAGAATGTATTATAAATTATTATATATAGGAGATTAATGGTAGTGATAAAATATTAAAAAATAATTAATAATATAAAGTGGGTCCTAAAGGTGTGCAAGGCATAGAATCAGATGTCTCTATCCTATTAGCTTTTAAAAAAAAAAATGATTAGAGTTTAGTGGAAGACAACTTTTTTTTATCAATAATTGTACTATTTATTTTGTTTTATTTTTATTTTTGTAATTCAACCAATCATTTATAGAATTAGGATGTGTTTGTTTAGTTATTTAGGGGAATTGCTAATCTTTTCCTGTCCAACTGTTGATTCAAAATTTTTTAGTAAAAATTTTTTAATTTATTGAAAATTCAAACAGCTGCGTATTAGAGTTGGATTGGTCCTTAAACTCCCCACGTTGAATTATCTCTAACACTGTGGATTAAAATTGGTTCTAATATGAGCTGCTACCACTTTTTTTTAAGAAATAAAAGACTGTCCTATATTTCAATTGGCTTTACGTTAACCTTTTAAAAAAAATTTAAAAATCCTCAGTTCTTCGCATATTAGTTGTGATGGGACTAGATATTAATTTAAAACTTGTGAAAAACTATTAAAAAAAATTCTTTTATTATCATATGTATATTTTTGTAATTGATTGAAATTTATATTATGTACATGGACTTAATTGTACAAAACTTCTGAATATCCAAAAACATAAGAAGTACAAGAAAGGTTCATGAATAAATAATTTCTAGTCCATGGTGATGCCAAGCTCATTGCATGTCAGCTTCTTCTCTGAGGCAGTTTCGGTTGAATCATGTGTTGTAGGGGCTTTTTTTTTCAAAACGGGGTTAATGGGGAAAATAGGGTGAATAGAAAAAAAAAATCCCATTTTAGGTTAATGGAGTAGCGGTCTGTCAATTTCTGCTACTAAAAAGGCAGACTGTTTTGACTGAGATTTTGCATGCCTAACTGTGAGATTTAAAACTAATCGTTACAGGCAACTGAAAAAGCTAGTTGTCATTGATTTATGTCTGTAAATTTTAACAGTGAATAGGTAGATTGTAAATTTTATTTTTGTTTAAATATTTTATTTATAAAAGCTTCTCAATTCACTAATTTTATTTACACCTTCCATAGAGTTTTTGTCTCATTTAAACTCTCTCAAACTTTCTTCTTTGTGCATATTGTTTCTTTTTCTTCTTCTTATACTGCCAACTCTCTTATATTCATTTTTTTTTTCTTTACTGACCTTCTACTCAAAATTCCTTCTTATGCTGATTTTTTTATATATTAGTTACTTTTTTTTTGCCTCATCTTTTCTTTTCCCATGAAATTTATGACTTGAGCTCCTTTGTGAGAAAAAATTGATAGTTAGAAAAATTAAGTGAAAGAAGCATTCGAAAAAGGTGGTGAAAATATAAGGTAAAATTTTCTGATAATATTTAATTGTTTGGAAAATTTTTTACATATTTTGACAAAATATTTATTATATTAATATAAATTTTGCAGGATTTTTATTGTCATTGTCTAGAAAATTCAGAGAAAATAACTTTTTTGCATTACGAGGTTAGTATTTTTAATTTTTCAAACATACTACTTGATATTAATTTTTTGGAAAAATTACTATTTATCTCATATAATTTGATATAATACACTAGTACCTCCTGATGTTTAAAAATATATGATTTATCTCCTATGATTTGACATAATACACTAGTAGTCCCCTAAAATTTGAAAATTATACTATTTATCCCTTAAAATTTTGACATATTACACTAGTATCTCCTATAAGTTTGACTTATTAAACTAGTTACCCTGAACCAAACAAAATATTTTTTCTTGTTAGTGTATTATGTCAAACTACAGAGAATAAATAGTGTATAATTTTCAAATCTTGGAGGAATATTAGTGCATTATGTCAAACCACATGAGACAAATTGTATATTTTTCAAAGTTCTAAAAGTACTAGTGTATTATGTCAAATTATATATAGTAAATAGTAATTTTCCTTGATTTTTGATGATGGTAGTATGAGTTTAGTATATTGTAGCATGATTTTTTTTTGTAAGCTTGATTTTTGTAGTAGTAGTAGTAGTAGTAGTAGTATTATTATTATTATTATTATTATTATTATTATTATTATTATTATTATTATTATTATTATTATTATTATTATTATATAAGCAAAGTTGAATTTTCATTAATATAAATTAAAATGTGACCATTTTATTAAAGTTACGTGAATAAAATGTCATATAAAAGCAAACTAATTACTTTATATTAATTAGTTTAATTATAATAAATAATGGATGTGGTTGAATTGGTGATGAGAGTTGCAATTTAAATCATGGTGTGACTATAATAAATTTCTAATTATTTTATAACAAAATATGGTTATAAAAAGTATAATATATAATAATATAATAATATTATTTATTTAGAAATTTATTATTATTATTATTGTTGTTGTTTCATTTAAATATATAAAAATGAAAAAAAAATGTCTTTCATTTCTTGTATAGTTGTATATATATGAAAAAATAAAAATATAAAAATTAATAAAAGCTCAAAACTTTTTTTTTAAACCAATAAATGCTCAAAACTGTATTTACTATATTTATAAAAATTAAAATTTTGAAAGTTTATTGATATTGATCAATTAGATTTGAAGGTATATATATTAATAAAAAAAATTATAACAATAAAAAAATGTAGAAAATTAATTTTTTGAATAATATTTTTTATTTTAGTTTTTTAGTATTTGATTATTGTTTGTTTTATATATGCACTCTATTTAGATTTCGATATATAATGTGATTTTTTTTCAATTTAGTATATATGATTTAATTCCAAATAAATTAATTGTATTATTATATGTTTATATTTACGTTATAGTATTAGATTATATTCACAATTTTAATTACAAAAATTATACCAACCATACCATTTTTTCGCATATATTAGGGTGGGAGTGTTGTGTATACTCCATTGAATTTTTCCTTTGTGAATGAAAATTCTCAACTGGTTAGTATAGACGAAAAATTAAGTATGAGTGTTCTAGTATATAAGATAAAAATAGTATTGCACTATAAAAAAAATACAAAAATAGCTATAACATTTAGCTACTATAGACAGTGGTCACTATTTAGCAACCACTTAGTGTCCAAAATTGTCCAAAAAAATTAAAGGAATAGCTACTACTTAGCTATCATTTAGTGACCACAAATCAACGGCCATAAGTTGTGGTCACTAAATTTGGAGCCTTTTTTGGCAGGATATTTAGAGACCACATAGAGACACACGGTGGTTGCTAATTAGCTACCTCACTTTTATGGTAGCTATCAGTGACCACTTTTTGTGCTCACTATTAGCTACCACACTGATTGTGATAGCAAATTATAATATATGATATTTAATAGTAATATATATAAATAATTATTATTAACTATTAATTAATTATATATATATATTAATTAATAGGAATTAAAAAATATTTATATATAATTATTATTTAGAGCCGGAATTGTGTACTACTATATATATATATTCGAAGCTAGTGCTTAATAAAAATGATGTAAGAATCTCACACTTAAATTAGAGTTCAATTGATTAATTAAACTTTGCAATTCAATTTAATTATCAAAATAAATAAAATTGCTTAGTTGAAGGTAAATTAAATTTTAATGGATGGATTTGAAATTTAGTAGATTAGTTAAAATTAATAATGTGAATTTTTTTTTAATTTAGTATATACTATTTAATTCCAAATAAATTAATTGTATTATTATGTGTTTATATTTACGTGATAGTATTAATTTATGTTCACAATTTTAATTACAAAAATTATACCAACTATACAATTTCCACGCATATATTAGAGTGGTAGTGTTGTGTATATTTGAGTTTATCCTTTGTGAATGAAAATTCTTAACGGTTAGTATAGACGAAAAATTAAGTATGAGTGTCCTAGTATATAAGATAAAAATAGTATTGCACTACAAAAAAAATATCAAAATAGCTATTACATTTAGCTACCATAGATAGTGGTCGGACCAAAATTGACCAAAAAAATTAAAGGAATAGCTACTACTTAGCTACCATTTAGTAACCACATATCAACGACCATAAATTGTGGTCACCAAATTTGGCACCGTTTTTGGACAGGATTTTTATAGACCACATGGAGACACACGGTGGTCTTTAATTAGCTACCTCACTTTTATGGTAGCTATCAGCGACCACTTTTTGTGCTCACTATTAGCTACCACACTAATTGTGATAGCTAATTAGAATATATGATATTTAATAGTAATATATATAAATAATTATTATTAACTATTAATTAATTATATATATTAATTAATAGAAATTAAAAAATATTTATATATAATTATTATTTAGAGCCGGAATTGCGTACTACTATATATATTCGAAGCTAGTGTTCAATAAAAATGATGTAAGAATTTCACACTTAAATTAGAGTTCAATTGATTAATTAACTTCAATTGCAATTCAATTTAATTATTAAAATAAATCAAAATTGGAATCAAATTGCTTAGTTGAAATTAAATTAAATTTTAATTGATGGATTTGAAATTTAGTAGATTAGTTAAAATTAATATGAGTGAAAGTTACGATTTAATATCTATATATGTGCATTAGTGTTATTATATTATAAACTGTGAGTCTATTTCTTTCTCTTAAAGCCGAATTCCGTGTTGAATCTATTATTATAATTCAATTTTACCAGTGGCATTTGCGTTAGTTGAGAAAGAAAATAAGGAAAACTGGAAATATTTCATATATACAGTGAAGATGCAAGTATGTCCTGAGAGGAATGATATTTGTGTTATTTTTTATCGTCATGTTGGGATTAAGCATGCTACAAATCAACATTTGTGGCATTCTAATCCACATAGGTATTGTATTGGCCACATTATTAGCAATTACAATACTAAATTCAAGATTCCTCCCTTGAAAGACCTTGTAGAAGCAAGTGGTATGTAAAATCAAACAATTGATGATGGTTGTATATACACCGAATTTTGTATCAGCACATTGAAGCATCGCATTGAAAGGGCGAATGGACATGTAGTGACAATATTTGACAGAGAACAAGATGTGTGCACTATGAAGACAGCAAGGAACCACGCAGCAAGAAAGGACGGCCACAAGCAAATTGTCAAACTTGGAGAGATGCAATAACTGCATGTATGGTTTGTAATGTTGATTATAGAACATACATTGCCCCATTTTAAATGTTGGAAAATGCACTCAATTATTGGGCTATCACATTTACACCTTTAGGTCACTGTAACTACTGGCCACAATGTGATTTATTACTGATGGTGCCAAATCCCGAATGGAAGAGGATGAAAGGCAGACCAAAATCCACTCGTCATAAAAACGAAATGAATTGGAAGAATTTGGAGGATCCAACCGGTAGCTTATTTTGTAGAAAATGCAGCCAAATTGGACATAATTCTAAAACTTGTCCAAGAAAGTAATGTTAATGTTCTTGTACTTGAATTTTTTTTATGTTGATTTAATCATTTGGTTATATATATTACAGTATTTAAATTATATTATGTATTCATTTTATTTAAATGCATGACAACCTATAACAAGCGTGAAAGCAGTAACGGAATAGATGCAAGTAGTAGTACCATGAAAAAGAAACTATCTACCATAAGGTGTGAGCTAGAAGCATATTGTGGATTTCATGAGTTACATTACCTAGACAAAGTGATTCTGAAATTGAAATTGTTATGACCCAATTGATCAAGGAGATCAATGTAATGAAAAATCGCTTAGACAAATATCATCAAAGCATTGACGAATTAAAATTTGGACCGTTGTATTGTACAGATGGCGGTACAAGCACATTTGATGAAGAGAGGATACCAAATTATGATGATAGTGAAGATTCTGATTTCGTAAAATATCTTCCATTCAGTTTACCAAAATGTTGTTGATATTATAATTGTTATTTGAAAATTGTAAGAAAAGTTTTTATTTAAAAAAAAATTAATAGATTTTTGAAATATGATTGTTGCATGAAAATCATATATTTACATTAAATTTTGATGCAAGTGTACAAGTAAAATGTCCATGTTCTATACTCCTGGTGATATATTTAGGAGATCAGAATGTCACTGGGCATTGAATGATTACTTTTTATATCCAATGGATCCCAGTGAATGTAACAGTGAAGATGTTTATCAAATAATGTTGAATGAATGGGATTATTGCTTGCGCCAATCACTTGTTCTAAATGAAGAAGCAACTGAACTTAAAGTACGAGTACCTCGTCCAATCGCTACCAATATATCTCGATCAAATATGAATGAGCTTTGAAATGCACTGTATTGCATTCGAGAGGAAAACAATAGAATAAAAATACGATTGAACAGATAGTATTGGCGTGTGCGAGTAAATACGACCATTGAAGATGGAGATAAACGACAAGTTATGATATTCACATCATTTATGCATTCTCATGAATGTTTATATGATATAGAACTATATGATGATGATTTATAATGCAATATTGATGTAACTGTTACTAATAATAAATTATGAATAAATGAACTTCCCCCACTATTTAGAAATTAAATTCGAAGTAATAATAAATTCTTATTATTTACAGAAATTGCTCGTGGTATTTTAACTTTAAACAAGGCAAAAATTATGGCTGGTGCTTTTAGAAATTCTGGTAGAGGAAGAATTTGGTTGCTACCAATTTTTTTTTTTATGACTATTATTATTCATTAGTATGTGAAATGTAATATGAAGTAGTCTTTTGGCTATGATCATTATAAAATATTTTTTTGGGAACATTTTGTGGAGGTTCGGTATTAAATTCATTACTTCTCATTTTGTCATGACTATTTCATGATAGATATATCAATTGAGCTAAACTCAATTTTTCTTACTGTTAGAAAGTTTTATATCATTTACTAATGTAATCCATTATATAGTAACCTATATTTTTTATATACAATATCAGTGTCTTCATATAAATTTTAATTTATTACCTATTAAATTAAATTTATTAAATTAAATTTGCCCATACTAAAAAAAATTCTAGATCTGTTCATGCCTTAGGAACAATTTATTGGTTTCTTGGAGCTGCAGCTGCCCTCCTCCTTCTTCATACAAGATTAACACTGATGATTCAATAAATGCTATTACGGATCTTGCTACATCCATGTGGTGGACTCATATAGGATTTCCTTGCAAGACGGGTTTTACTGCTAATTTTGAAGCTTGCCCGATCCAAGTTGCTGAAGCTATCACTGCTATTCTTGAAGGGCTGAAGCTTGCAGTGAATTATGGTTTGAACTCTATCTTTTTTTCTACAAGCATTTTATTTTCATTAAAAATATAAAGGGGAAAACCACCATAATCAATAATTATGGTGGTGAAAAAACTTCTCCCTAAAATTAAGCAGAGCGCTAGTGCAAGATAGAACATTGTCTCAGGCAAAACAAAAACCAAACAGAACAACAAACAGAGAGAACAACCAACCAAAAGAAACCACAGACAAACAAAGAACAAAACCAACAAAAGACTTGTTACTCCAAGCTTGGACTAGAAAGCTCACAATAAAAAATACTGAGGATTGGATGACTTGAATCGGAGCCAAACACAAAAGAAGACCAAAATGATAGCTTCTATAGAAACAAAATGTCAAAACTGAGAGGAGGCATTAAATTGCAATTTTCCAACGAAATGCACCTTGCTCAATAAGGTCAATTAGTACAGTTGTTACCATATTATCATTGGCATTAAAAGAAAACTCTAATATCTTTTCAACTTGAAGAATTCAATATGTCTCAGACAGATACTCACTTGTCGAAATTTCCATAAACTTTTTATTATTTTGGGCTATCTTAGTGTCTGAAGGTTTTCAAATAGAAGCAATTATTCTTTTAGATTTTAATTTCTCTTTACCTTTGCTATTTAATTTTTCCTTCAATAACTCATCAAAAGTTTTGAATCTCATTACACATTTAGAGTAAACCGCATAATTGAGAAAAGAGACAGTTTCCAATTGTTATATATTGGACCCTGGTACATATAGCAATATAAGCTTTCTATATTATCATTGGACCCCGGTCAATCAGTACATTTGTTACCATATTGTAATTGGCATTAAAAGAAAACCCTAATTTCTTTTCAACCTGAAGAGTTCAATATGTCTCAGCGATACTCACTTGTCAAAAACTCCATAAATTTTTATTATTTTGGGCTATCTCAGTGTCTGAAGGTTTTCAAATAGAAATAATTTTTCTTTTAGATTTTAATTTCTCTTTGCCTTTGCTATTTAATTTTTCTTTTAATAACTCATCAAAAGTTTTGAATCTCGTCACACATTTAGAGTAAACCGCCGAATTGAGAGAGAAGATGATTTTCAATTGTTATATATTGGACCCTAGTCTATATAGTATTATGGGCCAAGTCCCATCACATATATAAGAGGCGATAATAATTTTATAAATAAATCAAATTTACACAGTTATCAATCACAGAATGACATTTTTGTAAATATTCATCACCTTTCATTAAATAAATGTTCATTAATTTATTGAAAAATATTTATTAGTTCATTAAAAAAGATTCATTATGAATAAAGTAAAAATTCATTAGTTTATTGAGAAAGTTCGTTACGAATAAACTGAAAAAGTTCATTACGAATGAACAAAAGATTCATTAGTTTATTGAAAAAAGTTCATTATGTAATTTAAAAAATGTTTATTACGAATAAAGTAAAGTATTATCAGTTTAATGAAAATGTTCATTGCGAATAAATTAAAAAGATTCATTATGAATGAACTAAATGTTTATTAGTCTATTAAAAAGTGTTTATTAATTTATTAAAAAAAAGTTTATTACAAATAAAGTAAATATTCATTTGTGTGATGAGAATATTCATTACAAAATAAACTAAACGTTCATTAGTTTATTAAAATATGTTCATTTTTTATATTAATACAAGTTTATTTTATTTTTCTGTATACTTAATTTAATAGATTTTTTTGTGTTTTCATTTGTAGATATGAATTAATTGAATTCTCTTCAAAGAAACTTAAAATATAATTAAAAAAATGGAGATAAAATGTACCGGAAAAACAAAAAATTGAGACAAATAGCATTTGAAAACAAAAAAAAACACATTGATGATTTTGTTTTAAAATAAAATGAATATTTATCAATAAACTAATGAACCTACATCAATAAATAAATTTGTATAAATTTGTTTTACTTATAAAATTGTCATCATATTTTTCACTCGTATTTGGTTTATGTTACAATGTAAACCGTGGTACACGATATAATTTGTAGACGGTTTCCACTTCGCAAGGTGGCTGCAAAGATGTAGGACTAATTGATGTTCTCGCAGAGTACGGGCTCATGATAGCTTCTGATGGGCCTTCAGTTGTATTGGTAGGAGAATGAAAAATGGGCCCTTACTAGAAGTGTTGCATAGAGTCACAAGCAAGGCAATCCGCGCCTTGAGATGTTGGGCTTAAAAAAGCTTCTGTTGGGCCTTTAGCTATAGAAGGAGACAAGCCTGAGCCTGCAAGACCATCTTCATCAAGCCCGATTGCAAAGTATCGAGAAGTCCAGATGTTTTTTATTGTTGCTTCTTTCTTTTACTGTTAGCTTTCGCTCACCTTATTGAAAAAAAAACCCTCAATTAGCTTGGTCGATTTAATTTTGTTTGAATGGGTATTTTTTGGGGGGGTTTTTACTTAATTACTTATATATATATATATATATATATTCAAAACTTAGTTCTCTATCTATGAATTTTTTTACAGTTGGAGGCGAGAGAAAATCTCAAACACTTTTGTGTGTGTGTGTGTGATAGCTGGAGGGAGAAGAAATTTCAAAATCACATATGGCTATTATGAATGCCAAAAAATTTATTAATCAAAAATAAAATAATTATTATGTAATTATTAATTTAATAGTAATTAATAATTTAATTATTAAATTATTATTTTACAAATGCCAAAAAATTATTATATTACATTAATATTAATTAAATAAATATATTGATATCGAAACATAATTAAATTAAGTAAACTTTTAATAATTTTAACATTTTTTCAACTTTTAATATAAGCCTTTGAGATTATTTTTTTTAAATTAAAAAAATTACATATAGCAAAAAATTTTACATATATGTATTTAATTTTTATACAAACTGATTATCAAGAAAAATAATTGTCTTCTATTACATTTTAGTTGCTGTCATTTAAATATTGTTTCGACTAAAATTTATATATAGCTAATTATATTAACATAAAAATTTTATTAATACAATAATTATTAAATATAAACTAATACAATAAAATGTAATAAAAGATAATTGGCTTGTGGTTCAAGAGAACATTGGAAGACATTAATATAGTTTCTTTCCATTTGTAAAATATTCACTTTCTATAAATATTAAATATTTATATGTGAAATTTATTGAGATATAATTTTTTTTAATTTAAAAAATCATCACAAAGACGTAAATTAAAATTTGAATTATATTAAAATGTTCTTAAAAATATTAGCAGGTTATTTATTTTAATTATATTTCTATATAAATATATAAACATTGGTAAATATATCTATATTTTTTAACACAATTAGGTAAAAAGCCCTATTTTTTTTTCCTTTTCGTTTGATTTTTGGTCTGAATTGATTGAATGATCTGCATCTGTGTCTGTTTGAATTTATTTTATATACTTGTGTTGTTGTGGAATGAAATGGTTCTAAAATCAACTAACTATTCTTTGAGCTCTGTATGGATGCTCCTAATAAGGTACAAATATTGTATGAAGAAATTGCAAAAATTAAAATCGACATTCTTTTAATAAACTGAACGATTACAGCTTTTAAGAATATGTAAAAGTAGAAAAGCTCTTCGAACTTCTAAGAAATATGTGAAAGCAGACAAACTCTCATCACTTATCATAAAAAAATACACGCATATACATCAAACTATTTCTTGGAACATAGTGGTGGTAGAGATGACCCTTCATCCTTGCTGGGATCCCAAATGGCAAATTTATTATGCGCGAGGATAGTTTCGCAGAAAAATGAAAATGAGTAGACGACTGATGTAGTAAGAGGCATAACGCTTGAATAAAGGTGGGCTCCAGAATTGAAGTGTATCCAATATCCAAGCCAGAAACATAAGCACAACAAAGGTGGCACCAAGTATGAGAATAAGATAGTTGAGCCAGGAAAGTTTGCTTACTGCTAGTTGAATTGCAGCCGTGAATGCTAGAGACATCATTGCCAGCGCGAATCCGAAGAATGCAAGTGCCAAGTTATAGGCCTTTGCAGCAACAACAACGTCAGCATACTTTGTGTAGAGGCAGGATAGAATACAAATGATGGAGCAATAGAAAGAAGTGGTGTTGCAGATCATGAAAAATTGAAACACTTGCTCATGTAATAAGGTGGGCATTCCTTTGTTTGGGTGTTCAGAGCTGTTATAACCACCAGGCACTGTGAACCCTGCAGCAAAGCTTCCTGTAGTCACAAGTGTTGCTATGGTTAACAGGATTCCAACTTTTTCATATATCAATTCGATCTTTTTTGGCTCTTCCAACTGTTCTGAAAATTCTTTGTAGTCCTTGTCCTTTTCTGGATCCCAACTTGCCTTACAACCAGCTGCCCTTAATGCTCTTGCTGTCAGACTCTGCATAAATAAAAGCTAAAGCAATAAGAAATTCCACTACGAAATTAATGTGTTATGGAATAAATTGTTAGCAGATGAGCTCTTGAATTCGAATACTCAGTTGACCCTTTTGTATTAAAAAAGAAAATAAGAAGAAGAACAATACAGACGTACTTGTTCCATTGTTTGCATCTCATAGGGGAACCACTTAAATTGGGACTTGGTGAAAACATCAAATGGGGTTAAACCTCGTCTGTTGAGAAGATTTAACTCGATTCTTTTATCCCAAGTGAGAGTGAGCACGACCGAAGGTTGAGAGAATTTGGCTGCCAAATGCAATGGGGTATTTCCTTCACTGTCTTTTTCATTCAAAAGCTTCCCCAGTTTAGGATTCCCTAATATATATCTCACCACATTATCCTCTCCGAATTTGGCTGCCAAATGAAGGATGTTATGACCTTTATTTCTAGTCAGCAACTCATTTGGATCAGGCCAGTGCTTAAGCAACTCTTTCAGTACCTCAACATGACCTCCTTCGGCTGCCCAGTGAATAGGTAACCATCCATCACCGTCTGCTTCAAAGCAGCTTTCCTTCCAACGATTTAGAAGGACACGAACTGCTACTAGTTCTCCTTTAGCTGCAGCCAAGTGAAGAGCAGTTTGCCCTCTAGTGTCTCTTAGTTTTAGAAGCTCAGGACACTTATTTGCCATCAGGTCTAGCACAACTGAGATGTGAAAAAGATTGTAATTGGATTGCAATACGGCAAAAGAGGCCTAATACAGCAGCTAATAGAATTTAAAATTTGTTGCAAAGACCGAATCTATGTAAAATGAGTGTTGCCTAAGTTATTTTAGGCATGTGACATTTGTTTATTAATTTGATTTATAGTCCACCCAAGAATTTCAAAAATACATTACCAGGCATAGACTTTGTTATTAGAAAAATTATAAAAAATTTTCGTATTATCTTTATACTAATTCAAAAATAAAATGACAAATTATATTCATATCAATTAATGTAAAAAAACAATTAAATATATGTAATTTTGTAATTAAATTAATCTAAAAAATAATTAAATGATGGAATTAGTTTAAAAAAAACTAGTAGTCTTAACCAATCTAATAATTTGTTTCCTAATACTAATGAACAGTTGTACAGTGTACCTATTTTTCCTTGGGAAATGGCCACATGAGCTGGAGGGATTATTCCCTGTAGGAAGCCGACAAATACATCGTACTGTTCGCGGATAATTGGGAGCAGAAACTCGAGCAACTGGCGATCATCATTTTTGACGGCAATAGGCAAAATCGGCAACACTTGCATAGCCTGGTTACTGATAAATGCGGGATTATTTAGAAGTAAAGATCTTGCATAATCAAAATTTTTGTTCATGGCAGCCTCGTGCAAAGCCGTGTTTCCTCGCTGAATTTCGGCCAGCAAGAAAGTCACAACATCCAAATGTCTATTCAAGGCGGCCTCGTGCAAAGCTGTGTAACGTTGCCTGTTTTGCAAGCT
>CATIWF010144450.1:0-27393 GCA_949630135.1 Balakata baccata
ATGATCTAACCGAACCGCAAATCAGTGGTTGATTTAGTCTGGTTAATTTGACTAAAAAACTGAGAATAGTAAAAAAAACATATTCAACCAGAAAAAATGGGTAAAATCCGTGAACTGGAATAAAATCGATTGTTTGTTTAAGTAAAAAATATATTTTTTATTAAGTAATATTTTTTTTAGCGACAAGATTATTAGATTATGTTAAAAAAATTGGATTATGTAATTAATTAATCTGATTTCATCAATATTGATTTTTCGCCTCTTTTCTTTTCTTTTTCTTTTTTTCGTGTGAAGAGGTGAGAAGCCGCAAGTTCTTGCCTTATCCTGGTATCAATTTCATTATTAGACTTTCATTTTGATTAGTAAAAAATGTGAAAATATTTATAGTATTTTCATTTCAATAAAATTGAGCACATAGATTTTATTTTTTCTTTTAAGGATAAAATTGCACATATTGATTTCAAAATTTGAGGCAAGAAGCAATTTTGGCTCAATGGCCATGACTTTTTTTCTCTTTAGAATTGAATGTCAATGATTTTTTTTTTTTCATTAGAAGGCTCAATGAATTATACAATTGGGAGTAGTCATCTTCTAGCATACATTCATCATAAAAGTATTAAATTCTCCCCATTGAAGGAAGGTAGCTAAGAGACTCAATCCCAACAACCCTTACAATTCTAATAATAATATTAATCAAACCACCACTTAATTGGTAGCAATGATTTCTTCGATATATACTATTTGCCCCACAAGTTATAAATATCTATATATGAAGAAGAAAAATTTTCTATATCACCTATACATGGATTTTATGTTTGTCTATTAACTCTAAACTTAAGATTTTTAAGGCCAAATTCTATATATATATATATATATATATATAAATATATATATATATATATATATAAATTCCTATATTTTCACTTATGTATCAAAATAATCTTATTTTTTTAATTTTTAAATATATATACTTTTAATTTCATATAAATTATAGTTTCGGAAGAAATTTAATTTGTTTTGATAGTGACATGATACTCTGAATATAATTCTTTTTATTTGACATTGCTAACATATTTTGATATGTATATGAAGCATTTAGTATGGTTAAAAAAATATCTAAATTTGCCCAAAACTAGTCTAAGTGCTAGGTTAAAAGCAACCTAGATATGCATGGATATAAATATATATACTCCTAATTAGTTGTCTGGGAACTATGTCTACGTAAATATACCTAAATCAATACAGATATAGTTTTATATAGGAACCATTTATATAGTTAGATCAATTCAAACTTATTTAAAATAAGAAAACTAAATATCACATATACATATAAATACATGTCAGGACTGTCAAATAAAAAAAAAGATTTGGAGTGATATATCACAACTGAATTAAATTAAATTCCTTCTGATATTATCTTTGATATAAAATTAAAAAAATATATATTTAAAAATTAAAAAAATAAAAATACAATTATTTTAAGATAAAAGTAAATATAAGATTTTTCATACAAATTGTTCTTTTTTAAAGAGAATTCTTTTTATAACTACAAAAAGATTTGCATTGGACTTGTAGTCCATCAATTGGACGCTCCCTCTTTTAGAAACTTTAATGAGTAAATAAATAAGGTGACCAAAATAGCAGCATGTGCAAATATGTTAATTTAAGAAAAAAAAAAAAGATTTCCTATGCATGGCTTTCCTCCAATAGAAGGCCGAAGCTTATCTGTCTCCAATCGGTTAAGAAAAGAGAAAATTTCACCAATTACTCATTTTAAAGTTTTTTTTTTGAATTTTACCGACTGTTATTGGTTATTTTATTTTTAACTTTTTTTTTTAAAAAAAAAAATTTTCAGGATTGAATTTCTCACGTTTTTATTATATCGTGTGCAATTTTTTCGTTTGAAATTGGCCATTGCTAACTTTTTTTCCTCAACGGTTTTTCTTCTTTTCATCAGTTCCTCCATTTTTCTATATTTTTTTTTTTGCAATCGCATTCTCTCAATTTTTCTTTGTAATCATTTTCGTCTTTTAATGTCTAATACTTCTTCCCAAAGAATGAAAACCTCTTCAAGTGATATTCTTCGAAAGCTAAAGAAATCGATATTTGATATGGTGGAGGCAGTTGGTTCTAAGAAGGTGGGAGTTACTAAGGGTAAGTTAGAGGGAGTTGGTTTTGAGAAGGGGACTGTTAGTAAGGGAAAAAACACTATTGGTTCTAAGAAAGTAATGGTTAATAAAGGGAAGGATGTGAGTAATGAGATTGTAGTGTTTGAGGAGAAGATTGGATCAAATATAAGTTTTGTTTTGTTTTTATGATTTTTTGCAGATTTTTTTATGTGATTTCGGTATTATTTTGGGAATGGAACTTTTGCAAGGTTTACATTAGATATAGTTAGGGTTTACCGATTGTTTATTGCATTTTAGTAATCATGTGTAAGGTTTATTGAAGTTTTTATTGTTTTAGAGATCTTTTAGATAGCAGTTGTTGAATTTTGATTGAAATGAACCTAAGGTTTAGTGAAAATTCATTTGGAACTTTAATTCTTAAACATTTTTTTATGAGATTTACCTGAAGTTTACCCAATGTTTACCCTAAATGTATCTAGAACATGAAACCTTATATCCTTTGTAAAGGGTTTACCTAAGGTTTACCCTATTGTATGTTAAACATGAAACGTTATATACTTTGTAGATGGTTTACTCAGTATTTACACTCAGTATTTACTCAAGATTTACCCAAAGTTTACCCTATTGTATATAGAATATTAAATCTTATCATGAAACCTTTAATTTTTGTATAGGATTTACTAAGGGTTTACCAAAAGTTAGCCCAATGTTTACTGTATTGTATGTAGAATAGAAAACGTTATATTGTTTGTAGATGGTTTACCCAAGGTTTACCTTATTGTATATGAAATATGAAATGTTATCATTAAATCTTATATTCTTTGTAGAGGGTTTACCTAAAATTTACCCAATGTTTACTCAAAGTTTACCTTATTGTATGTAGAACATGAAACGTTATATACTTTGTAAATGGTTTACTCAGTGTTTACTTAAGATTTACCCAAAGCTTACTCTATTGTATATAGAACATTAAATCTTATCATTAAACCTTATATTCTTTGTATAGGGTTTACCAAGGTTTACCCAAAGTTTACTGTATTGTACCTAGAATAGGAAACGTTATATTGTTTATAGATGGCTTACCTAGGGTTTACCCAAGGTTCACCCTATTGTATATAGAATATGAAATGTTATCATTAAATCTTATATTCTTTGTAGAGGGTTTTACCTAATGTTTATCGTATTGTATATCGAACATGAAATCGTATATCTTTTATTCAACGATTACTCTATGTTTATCCTAGATTTAGTGAATGTTTTTTCTGTAATTTGTGAATGTAGTATTGACATTATATATCAAGGTTTTACGTATGGTGTACTATTATGTTGTTTGCTATGTATAATAAATTACTTTGATATATACTGATAATTTTTTGTTCTTCTTTTTAGGATGGTAGATTGTTTCTTAATATTGATGATCATTATGTATCAAAGCTAAACTATGTATTTGTCAAAGATCTAGTGAAGGAGAAGCTTTTAAAGTATCTAACTGCTGAGCAGGTTGAGTTGTTTTGTAGGACTTGCTTTGGTGCTTATTTGGATTTTCCTAATTTGAAGCTGCAGAATCAGTTGGTACATCATTTGTTGTTGTGTGAGATTGACTAGACTAATATTGATGGGATATGGTTTCTTATTGGTGGTTGATCCATGCATTTTTCTATTGGAGATTTTGCTATCATTACTGGTTTAAAGTGTACGAGTGATGATTCTATAATGGGATATAAGGGTGAGAGGAATAGTCTCTTACAAAAGTATTTTGGTCAGTTTGATAAGGTGGACAAACAGGTTCTTAAAGAGGTTTTCATTCGTGGGAAATGGGAGAGTGATGAAAATGCATTGAAGATTGATGCTCTTTATTTCTTGGAGTTTTTTTATTTTTTGCTTCTCCCTCTAAAAAGCTTGTGCCGATTAAGCATTTTAATATTGTGGATCCCTTAGGGTAAAATTTCTTATTTTGAGACCATTAATTCATTAAAGGGTAGGGTTCATAGTGGAGAGAAGTTTGGTTATAGAGTCATTCGATTTCCATTGGCTCTTCAAGTCTGGTTTTATGAATATGTTGGTTTAGCTGAAGGTAAAGTTGCTACTCGTGTTGGATATTCTGTGCCACGTATTCTGAACTGGTCTTGTTCAAGTATTTTTGCTCCTCCATTCAAAGTGATGCAGAGTTTTTTTTTTCAGAAAGAGGCTTCCCTTATAATTTCATTTTTTTTTTTGTTGTGCTTTAATCTTTTCAATTTAAATAATTTTTGGTTTGTGTTGCAGATTAAGTAATTTTTTTTTAGTGTGCTTTAAATTTTTATATTTGGTTTTATTGATTATAATGTAAATTTTGTAAATGAGAAGGCAATGTACAACAAGTTTTTGCTAAGTTTTACCTAAGGTTTACCCAAGATTTATCTAATATTTTCCCGAGATTTATCCAATGTTTACCCGAGGTTTACTCAATGTTTACCAAAGGTTTACTTGAATTTTAGTTTATGTTTAGTCAGAGTTTACTCACTGTTCATTGATATTATATTTCTAATTTTTTTTGTATGTGTTTTAGTTAAATTTGAAGAGTACTGATCCTATAGAGAATGAGAAGGAGTTAATGGTTTCTAAATATATTTTTTTTTGAAGACTGTTGTAGCTTTGGGAAAATCAAATCCTTCAGTTCCTGATTTTGGGAATATTCCGGACAAAAATCCAGGTGTTTCTTCTTATCAATCAAATGAGAAGATGTATGAGATGTTAAAAGTTATCTGTCATAGACATATCCGAATTGAGAAAGAGATTGATGTAGTTAAATCATTCATTCAGGAGAAGGTGGGTGAAATTTTTGGCCTTTTTAAGTCTTTGGAGTCAAAGATTGATTCTATTGGTTTTGATAAAAAGGAAGTTGAAGGAGATAAGGATAAAGAAATTAAGAAAAGTATTAAAGAAATTTCATCTAATTCTAAATCTGAGAGTGAAAATTTTGAGTTAAAAGCAAGTGAAGAGAGTGGCAATGATGATGATGAAGAAGATGATAATAAAAAGAGTGACGATGAAGTTCATTCTGATGAGGATAAAAAGAGTGCTGATGATGAAAGAATGATGATATTAATAATAATGTTGATGTTAATGGTGCTAAAGATGCTGGTAATAATGTAAGTGATGGTGAAGAAGATGTTGCTGCTGGGATTTTTAAAGATGATAACAATGAAAATGTGGATAAGGTTAGTGGTGAAATGGAAGTGGATTTAGTTGTTTCTGCTTCTGGTGAAGAGGGTTTGGATGAGGATCCTGGTAATCCATTTTCATTTATGGCTATTTCTAAAAAAAACAATGATGATTTTGTTTTGGAGGTTGTTGAAGGACTTGTTGTCGTTTCTCAGTTAACTGTAAGTTTTGGATTATTTTAGTGTTTATTTTGTTTTGTTAAGGGTTTATGATTTGTTTTGTGATTGCTAAACATGTAATTTTTTGGTATTTTGTATTATTGTAGCTCATGATTGAAGGAGAGAATAAAAGTTCTGCAAATTCTTCCTTTAATAAATGTGTCCTGGCTAAGATTGATCATATTGAAAGAAGTAATATTTGCTCAAAGGATACAGTTGTTGCTGATTTTGTTTATAAAGAGCATGTAAGTTTTTTTTTTTTTGTGAGATTCTAGTTTGTGGTTTTATGAATTTCTAAACATTTTTTTTTAGATTTATCAAAAGTTTACCGAAGGTTTACCCTATATCTATCTAGAACATGAAACCTTATATCCTTTGTAGAGGGTTTACCCAATATTTATCAAAAGTTTAATGTATTGTACCTAGATCATTAAGCCTTATTACCTTTGTAGAGGGTTTATCCAAGTTTTACCTTACTGTTTACCCAAGGTTTAGCAATATCTAGCCAATGATGTTACCCAAGGTTTATTATTGATTTACCTAAGGTTTATCCAAAATTTAGGATTGATGTTATATTTGTTTTCATCTTTAATTATTTTTTTAGAATATTGAAGTAGATTTGAATAAGGATTCAGATTCTTTCTATAATGATTATATTTTTTAGAAGATTGATTCAATTGTCAAATAGCATGGAGAGTATGTGAAACTAGCCAGTAATTTTATCTTTCTATCTTTATTTTATATTATTATTTTATGTATTATATGTTGTCTTTATATATGTACTGTTATTTTTTAAGATGTAGTTGATGTAGATATTGTTAATGCTGGTGAACTATTTTTTACTCTACTGACACAAACTCCTGATAGCCAAGCAAATAAGAAAGATTTAGATGTTGTAGAATTCACTACTTCTTCTTAAAAGCCAATGAAGTTGGTAATATTTTCAAAAGGAAGACTAAACATGATGCTCACGTGAAATCTCTTTTTGTTAATAAATTTGGTTCAACAGTGGAGGATTTAGGTTTTGAATCTAGAGGAGAACTAAAATTGTCATATCCTTTTAATGATTCTCTTAATGATGCACCTATTTATAGTGATCACTATAATTTTTATGATTGGATTATGAAAGGTCAATTGAAGAAGAAAATGTAAAGTTTTGTAACTTTGTTGTTTAATCTTTATTTTATTATGTTTTATTTTTGTTTTTGTATTTTATTGATTTTTTTTTTTACTTTTTGTAGTGTTAATAAAGTCTATAGATATGGTGAAGGTAAAATTGAGCCCGGACTAGATTTTGTGGTTTTTACTACTTATGATAAGATTTGGTTTTACTAGCTTTGCATTATGAACTGTTTTTTGCATGTTATTGCAAATATTTTTTTTATTCATAGCTAATTTTTTACTCTTTTGTTTATTTTCTGGCTGAAAGTATACCAAATGTTTACCCTAAATGTACCCAACGTTTATCCTTACATATACTAAAGGTTTACCTAAAGTTTACTGAAAATTGACTGTTTTGATTTTATTTACTGATTTTTTTTAATCTGCAGGACCTAAATGTGATATTTTATTACTTTAGGAAGAGAGCTAAAATTGTATAGGAATGTCCTATCAAATATACAATAACAGATTGCCATTTCCACTCTTATATCAGTAATTTGTATAATTGGTAAATTGAAACTTATATAAAAGATACATCTATAATCTCTATTGTTGATGATATAATGATGGATACTATTTTGGGTCTACGGCTTCAGTGTAATATTCCATGGGTGGAAGTAACCTATATTTTTTTTCCTGTTCACGTAGCAAATAAAGATCATTGGGTTTTAGAAAGGCTGAGTTTTGAGGATAGATGCATATATGTATACAATTCGTTATCAAGTGTTCAATAAAAAGTTTCTGCTGTAAATGCTTTAAAGCCTTATTGTGTTATACTTCCACTTTTTTTTTCTGTTGCTGGCACATATGATGTGAAGAGGCTATAATATATGAAATCTAAGGTGTATGACAATAAGAAACCAGAAGATCCCTTTGATCTAGAGGAAGTTCAGGGTCTAGCTCAGCAGGAATCTGCATGAGTATTGAATTGTTTTTTCTGTCTTTTTTATATTTGAAGTGATTATTATTTTCTTATTTTTTGTTTTTTTAATTATTTCAATGATTGTGGTGCATTTATTTGCTTCTTTGCTGAGCACTTTATCCTTGGCAAGGACATCCCTTCTAAAGTTGTCATTGTTTTGTATAGAGACAGGCTTACTATGTTTTTATGGAGGTATGGTCATGAAAAATTGGATGGCACAGTTGAAAGTGTTGATGAGGATCATGCACTAAGATAGTTGAAGAAAATGAGCACTTTTATTTTTAGTTTTTTTAATGTAATATGTACTCTTTCATTTTGAAATATAATATAAATATGATTCATTTGCCTCCATAACTAATATAAATATGATTTTTGTTATTGTATGTGATGTTAATGTTGTTGTGTTAAGGTTTTGATGTAAATTTTATTATTGGTATTGGTAGTAGTTTATGAAATTGTAAGTATTCTAGTCATTTTCAATTTATATAATAGAGGTATACTCAAGGTTTACCCAAAGTCAACTAAAGTTTACCAAGATTAAGCTAAGGTACAGCCAGGATTTATCCAAGGGCACCCTAAATATACTCAAGGTTCACCCTAGGTTTAATGAAGTATTTAAGTATATTATAGCAAGTGGTATGTGTCTTTTCCTTTTTCTTTTTTGTATTAAAGAGAGAGATTACAGAAGGTTTACCTAAGGTTTATCCTAGGTATACCCTAGGTTTATCTACGTTACAGCCAGGGTTTACCCAAGGTTCACCATAGATATACCCAAGGTTTATCGTGAGTATACCCAAGGTTCACCCTAGGTATACCTAAGGTTCACTCTAGTTTTAATAAAGTATTTAAGTATATTATAGTAAGTAGTATGTATTTTTTTCTTTTTTTGTACTAAAGAGAGAGATTACATTAAGGTTTACTCAATGTTTACCTAAGGTTTACCTAAGTTAAAGTAAGGTACAACTATGGTTTATCCAACATTTACCTAAAATTTACTCTAGATATTTCACATATTTTATGAGAGATATTATATAGGTTTACTTAATGTTTATGTGTTTCACATATACGAAATATTTGCGTACATTTTTGCATTATATAGGTTTACGTAATGTTTATATGTTTCATATATACGAAATATATACGTATAATTTTGCATTTTAATGTGACATTTTAAAATATTATCATGATGGATACTGTTTACAATTATTGAAAATTATTGTTTTCCGAAAGAAAATATTGTTTATTTTGGTACATTTCTACATGTTTTTCTATTGTGGCCATGTTGTCCACATCTGCTACATTTGTTTTATTTTTTTATCTCTCATGGTGCTTGTATTCTTCTTTTCTTTGGTATTCTAGCTTTTACCCTTCCTTGTGGTGGTTTTACTTGTATTTGTTCAACTTATAGTGTACTTTCCAAGCTGATAGTCTATCAAATGGATACACAGTTCTATCATATGTTACCAAAAGATTTTCTTTTGTGTAGAAGTGTAAGCAATATCAAATGGATACATAGTTCCATCATATGTTGCAAGAAGATTTTCTTTTGTGTAGAAGTGTAAGCAATAAGGATATGGACCTTAGTTTATATGATTTAATGAAGCTAATGCATGTAGACATGGTAGCTCATCAAGTTGAAACCTTATACAGGTACATGTTCTTTCTAACAAGTTGACTGTGAACGAATTTTCACTTTCTTGTACACTGAATAAATCATCAGTCGATCCTTTTACTTGTATGGGAAGACAATTCTTTTTGTTAGTTTTGTTTTAAATTTTTATACAGAATTTAAGCTTTACGTAAGGTTTACTCAAGATTTACCTAAAGTTTACCTTAGGTTTACCCGGTATTTATGTAAAGTTGTGCTTAAGATTTACCTAAACTTTATCTAAAGTTTACCTAATTTATCTAAGGTTTACCATAGATGTTTTCTTGCCTTATCTAAGATACAGCCAATTTTTTACCTAAGTTTTAGTAGAGATATTTGCATAGTTGACCCAATGTTTACTTATGGTTTACCATAGATATTGCCAAGTTTTACTAAGGTTTACCTATTGTGAATGTTTATCAGAGATATACCAAAAGTTTACCATCAATTATAAATATGTACTATAGCCATAGCATATATTTACTGAATTTTTAAGAGAATTGAGAACTTTTACCTGCATTTTCATTAAGTGGTGGTAGTTTTTTGATAGAATATGTTTAGGTCTTCTTGCTAACTTTGTAAAAGTTGCCTTTACATTATTTCGATTTTTATATATCCAATCTTGTACTAAACCTCGTAGATACTCTAGTAATGTTGCTACTAGTAACTTTCTGGATTTTTTATTTGCTGCATTGATTGATTCGGCTTTGTTTGATGTCATCACTGAGTATCTGTTATTTGTTGCATAAGGTTTGGCCCACTTGTGGTATCCAATTGATGTAAGATAAGGTCTGATCCTTACATCTATGTCATCTATTTCTTTCATATACATTTCACATTGCTCTACAATATATGCTTTTGCTGCCTTAAGGAATGGTTCTTTGATATTCTTTGAGTTCCTTTTGAAGTTTGTTTTGAGATTTTTCAAAAGGTGGTATGTGCATATACCATGTGCAGCTTCAGGGTATACCTTTTGTATTGCTTTTTGTATGTTGTCATGTCTATATGAAATTATGTAGATTCCATAGGGACAGCCGAATGCTTCTTTAACTCTTGTGAAGAACCATTCTCATGATGCATCATTTTCATAGTCAACAATTGAGAATAATAGCGAAAAAAATTTTACCAGCTGCATCTTGTGTTGATGCTATCAGCATCGTTCCACTATATTTTGCCTTTAAAAAGGTACCACCAACTACCATTATTGGTCTGTAGTGTTTCCAGCCTTTTATTGATGTATCTAATACTATAAATGTGTAGAGGAATGTGTTGTTGTCCTCCATTTTGAGGTCCACAAATGAGCCTGGATTTTTCACTTTTAATGTGTACAAGAATTTTGGTAACAAAGCATATGATTCATCCAGTTTACCCCTGACCATTTTTTGTGCTTTTTTCTTTGACCTCCAAGCTTTCATGTAGCTTATTTTCATTCCATGCTGATCATTCATATCTTTTATAATGTCTTGTTATTTGTATTTTCTTTTCTTAGTAGCATATTTTGATTTAATGTAGTCAGCAACTATAGATGAAGTTACTTGTCTTTAGTCTGCTAATCTTTCTTCCAGAAAGCATGTGTGAATGTTATTGAACTTTTTGACTTTAGTCATTTTTGTTTTTCCTGTCATCATAAGAATTTTTTTCAAGTTATTAGTTAGTTAGTAATATTGATTGAACATTTAGAAGTAGATTACCTAAAGTTTACTATAGGTTTACCTAGTGTTTATGCCAGATTTACCTAGGTTTACCCAAAATTTAAACAAAGGTATACTAAGAAAATACAACAAATTCATCAGAGATGCCACAATATGTAGTAAATATAAATCAAACATTTAGAATACTTTTGGAAATATATAGTTTACCTTTTGTTGAAGCTCTAATGTACCATTTGCAATCGTTGTCTATGCATTTGGCATTGTATGTCTTGGTGCAGGATTTTTTCACCCTTTGCATAGTAACTAAGCACCTTCTTGAATGTCTCCTTGTTGATATATGTCTGATTTTTTGTGATTTCAATTGTTGATGTTGCATTAGTTATAAACGTTGTTATTGAGCTTTTAGCTTCTGTGTTGATATCGAATACATCTTTTGGTAATGTATTTGCATAATCTAAGAGATCTGTGATTTGATTTTGATCTTCAATATTTTTCAAGTAGTTTTCCGATTCGACTCTGATACGCTCTTCATTTTGGAAATAAGTAAGTCTGAAGTAGTTTGGATTAGTAGCTCTTTGTTGTATAGTTATACAGAGTGGTAGCCTTGTGACATCTGTTTCATTCTTCTTAATATCTAAGTAGAATGAAGGACTTGCATTCTTCTCAATTTTTAAAGGTGGATAATTGTCTTTCAACTTGTACTGTATCTCAATAGTGTTTAGATCTCTGTTTAAATGCAGAGTTTCATATAAAATTCCCAGTAGGTTGTCAAAGTTGTAGTTAACTAGAATAAGCATGTCATTAACTCTGAAATCAATGTAATTCTGTTGTTCATCCTATTGTCCACTGTGATGTATAACTATTGGAATATCTTTCATTTTTTCCTGTAAATTTGAAAATTGTTAAGTATTTAAGTATATTATAGCAATTGATATTTAAGGTTTAGTCAAGGTATACCAAAGGTTTAAGTTTATCCAAGGTTCATTCAAAGTTTACTCAAATATAACCAAAGTTTACCTAAAGTATACCAAAGGTTTACCTTATATTTATTCAAAGTTTACTCAACGTTTACTCAAGGTATACCAAATTTTTAACAAAGTTTACCCAAAGTTTACTCAAGGTTCACTTTAGGTTTACCTAGGGTTTATCTAAGATTTACCAAAAATTTACCCAAAATTTATCCAATTATTATTGAATATATTTAATCCAGTCAATGCCAGTTAATTCATGTAAGCAATAGATAGGTTTTGAGATTAGTTTTGTGCTACCAAAACTAGATTGTTTTCAAAAATAAAAATTAATATAATTTAAAGAGAAATTTTTTAGAATTAGATATAATTATGATATCCTGCAAAGTTGATGATTTTTTTTAAATTTTTCCTATTAAAAATTTGTAAAATGTGATGGATATATTAAATTTTAATGAGTTTTCTGAGTTGATCATTCTTTATTAATTAGGAAATTTTGAGAAATTAAACAAAAATTAAAATGATATTCAAAATAAATAAATCGCGTGGCTTAGTTATAAAATCAAAGATTAAGCGAAAAGTTATGCTTTTTCTATTGTTTTCTCTATCATTTGAGTAGTACGTGTCTCTATTTATGTGACACGTATTCTGTTAATAAAATGAAGTATATGATATTTAAAAAATGGAGAATAATTAAGAAAAAAGATTTAAATTTCTCTTATCACTAAATTTATACATTAAAAAATGAGAATTATTTTTTTTTTAAAAAATAGTATGATGCCATGATTGGAAGAGAACAAGACACATTAATACATATTAAAAATAGGGAAAACTTCTATTTGTTTCATTTCATGTAATAAAACAAATATTATATTATTACTTTCTGAAATTTAAAAAATATATAATTTATTTTTTGTATTTTGACACAATATACTAATATGTCCTAAAATTTGAAAATTACGTTATTTACCTCTTAAAATTTTAACATATTGCACTAGCACATATGCAAGTTTAATTTACTAGACTAATATTCCATGAGCGAAAGAGAATATTCTTTTTTACTAGTGTATTATATTCTTTTTCGAACATCATGAGAATACTAGTGTATTATATTAAACTTCAAGGGGTAAATTCCATATTTTTAAATATCAGAAGATACTAGTCTATTATGTCAAATTATAGGAGTAAATAGTATTTTTTTTTTTTATAAAAAACATATTAAGAATGTGGTCAAGAATCTATAGACATAGTCTGGTGTAAGTTCATCCAATCGACTTGAGCTAAACTCGAGTTCGATTATTTATGTCTGCTTATATAAACCAAAAAAGAATGTGATCAATATTTGAAAGTGTAAAAGATGCAATTTATTTGTTAAAGAAAAAAAAACATAAAAAAATGTTTAGATTGTAGTACATCTTTCGTATTGGTATGCCAGACATAGTGAATAGTTTAAATTGTAAGATATTTATCTAACGGTTGATACTGCAAATCAATGAATGGTTCAGAAGTTTATATGTTACAGAAAGTATAGACATTGCAAACACCACAGAACTCCACAATGGTATGATATTGTCCACTTTGGACTTAAAATCTCATGATTTTTGTTTTAGACTCTATCCGAAAGGTTTCATACTAATGGATATGTTATCTATACTTATAAACTCAAGACCCTCTTTATATTTTTATATTTTTCCAATGTGGGACATTATTCAGTAACTTAACAATCTTCCCTTCCCTCAATCGGCCATCTATTCACGTCCTCACAAGATCGTGCTCCATTGAATTAACTATTCACTTTATTGCTAAGCAGTACACCTTATGTGAAGTACCAAAGTACTGCTAATGTCGAGAGCACACACTACAAATCTCTATAATGGTATAATATTGGCACTCATGGTTTTGCTTTTGGACTCTATCTAAAAGGTCTCAGATATATGTTATTCATACTTATAAACCCAAGACTCTCTTTATATTTTTCTGATATGAGATATTATTCGCCCACTTAACATTACCGATATGCTAACGTATAAAAAAAATAAAAAGAAGATGTAATTTAATTTGGATTAGGGATGTATACGGTTTGGTCCGATTCGAAAATTGAAAAATCTCCAGTATTATTTTGAAAGTTCAGGGATTCAAATTTTGAAGTCTTGGAATTGTATATCTCCGTATTGTAGTGTTCCACAAATTCGGAATAATTCGGTACAGTTTTTCTGTTCTTTCGGTACAGTTTTTCTGTTCTTTCGGTACTAAATAATATAATATAAAACAATTCAATACTCGGATAATTTAATTTTTTTAAAAATGATTAAATTAATTTTTAAAACATATAAATTTGCAATTATTAGAAAGTATTCATGCTTGAGCAAATACTTTTGGAAATAAGAATATTTAAGTAAATTAATTTTAAGATAATATGAAAATAAAAGAAAATAGAGCATAATTATATATACATTGAAGCAGAACCTTAAATCCCAGATATGTTTGAATTTACTTCAGTTCTTCAAATTCACTAAAATATAATAAAATTGGTTACCATACTAAAAATAATAATAATTTTAAAAATGACAATTTTTTCAATTGGACTAGGAACATGAACAAAAACAAGCTAAAGTCCTATATGTTAGAAATTGTCTCAGTTCTTCAAATTTACTAAAATATAATAAAATTAGTTACCATACTAAAAACAACAATAATTTTAAAAATGACAATTTTTTCAATAGGCTAATATTGATAGAGAGGTTAATCTTGAATCCTGACGGTATAAAGACTGATGAGACTGAGAAAAGGCTTCTTGGCTAAATTACAGATAGCGTACAATATGGATAATATGGATTATTGAGCATCGTTTAATATATATTTTATAATAGATTGCACTTAAATTGTAAAGTATATAACTATATAAATTTATTAAATATATCGATTGAATATATATATTTCATTTACTAATATAATTTTAATTAATATTAAATTTAATATAATACAATAATTTTAATAAAAAATCATATAATATAATAAAACAAATAATAATTTATATTGATTTATCATATAATTATAATATACTTGTTATAAACTAGGTTACTCCATAATAGATTGTATTTAAATTGGTTTACCAAATAATATATTAATTAATATAATTTATATTTTTAAGAGAAATTTTGGCCGGATACTAATTTTTAACTTTTCTTTTCAAAAATACCGATGTTTTTTCTTTTTTTATTTTTACAGAAATCAATTTATTTTGTACCCACTTTTTTCTTTGATTATTGTTCGCTTTTCATCTTTCTCTCTCTTTTGCCCTACCTAAGATATCGCGATAACAACGGTGTTTATACATAGTGTATATTGATGTAGAAGAAGCTATTACAACTGCAACGATAATAGTTTCTAGCTGATGGAACGGTGTTCGACGGCAACGACATCAATATTGGTAGTAGTTAGATTGGAAAATATGTTAGATTTTATTACGATAATGCTACTGTAATTATAGTTTTCTTTGTCGAATTGAATCTGATGCTCAATGTGAATTTGAATTAATTGTGTTAGTCTGAGAAATTTTTTATGGTTTTAATTTTGGATTAAATTCTATTCTATTCCTCTTCTTTGTTCTTTCTTTGTTTTTTTTAATTGAGTGAACATCACTAAGGTATTATCAAGATATACCTGAGGTATTTATAAGATATTCCCATGAAATCTTCAAAGGTATATTGAAGGTATTTCTAAAGTATACTTAAGGTATTTGCATGGAACTCATTTTAGAAAATTCTTAAGGAATTACCAAGGTATACCCAAAGTATTATCAAGATATACCAAATGAATTTTCAAGGAAGAAGGCATTTCCAAGGTAAACCCCAAGGCTACACAATAAACTATATGAATATTGTTTAATGGTCCACAAGGAATAACACAAGTCAAACAAATACCTTAAATAATTTATTAATTATTTATTTCTTCTTCCTTTTCTCTTTATTTTTGTGTTTGATTAAAAATTAATTAGGGTATTCTTGAAGTATATCCAAAGTATTCCGAAAGGTATACTCAATATTCAACAATGAATTGAATGCTGTTATTTTGAGAATTTGTGATGTTTTTGAATTTCGATTCAATTCAATTCAATTCTTCTTTTTCTTTTTGGTGAAAATTGAACTAAGGTATACTTAAAGTATATTGAAGATATTCTAGAGATATACCGTCTAGGCAATTAGTCAATGCTCGACAAAGAATGTTAAGTTTGAGAATTTGTGATATTTTTAAATTTAGATTCAAATGTATTCTCCTTGTTCTTTTTCTTTAATAATTCAATTTTTGTTCTTGTTCTTCATCTGTTTTTTTTTTTGTGAAAATTAAACTCAGGTATATTAAAAATATTCTAAAAATATACCGCCTGAGTATATTTTATAGTGATTTTGAGAAACAAATATTGTTGTCATAATTTTCAACTATTTTTGATAAAATTGAAAAAAATTTTAATCGACGGTAATTTTGTAAATATTTCCATTTCTGTAAAATTCCCTGTTTTTAATTTTAGAATAAATTATAAATATTAAGAGCATCCCAACAATCTACATATTTTTCTCTTTATCTAAATTTAGGGAGTTTCATATCTTATAATAGACTCTCTATTTTTCTTTTTACTTATCTCACTCTCTAAAATTTACATTCTCCCTCATCAAATTTAAGAATCACTAGAAGCTCATAAGTAATATTTTATTATTTATCTTTTACATTTTTTATTTTTTTCTCTCTCTTTCTTTCTTTTTTATATCTTACTCTTTCTCTTCATTTTTTTAGATAGTTTTATTAATAAAAAATTAAAATAGGGAGTGAGATAATGAATATTATTAGAGTGCATACAATTTTTAAGATAAACTAAAATAGGGAGTGAATATTTTATAATATAATAGAGAGTGATATAAGGAACATTATTGGGAATGTTCTAAAAATGTTAGTAATAAAAAAAATTTATCAAAAAATGAAAACAATTACAATTAAATTATAAATTATGTGCATATTGATAACAAATCTAGTCGAATGACTTGACGTTCTTATTTTGGACTTACATAAAAATTATGAGTTTAATTTTATATATTAATATCATAAAAATTTTAGCATATAAAATTATTTTTAACATATAAAATTTATTATTCAAAGCTATTGCTATTATAAATTTCATTATAATTTTGTTAACTAATTAATAAATTTAATTTTATATTATTGTATATAATGAAAATATAAAGCTATAAATAATATTATAAATAAATTAATATATTTATATGTAGTAAAATTATAAATATTTAAATATTAGTTATTTCGATACAATTCAATTCTATAATAATTTGATATAATTTAATACAGTTCTATTTAAATATCACTAAAAAATTTATATCTATAAAAAATAAATTGGTATAATTCGGTCTAGTTATAGCTAAAAAAATCTAACGGTAAAATTCAATTTTGAATTTTTTCATAAGTTCTTCGGTGGGAAAAATTTCAGATTCCATGGACAGCACTAATTTGGATTGTGTATAAAATAATGTAGTGTGGCCAAGGGGCAGAGAAGGAAAGAGGACAAGACAAGTGACGGCATGTCATGTCCCAATTCATAAGCACGTGTTGTTCCCTAAAGCCGTAGGTTTGCGGGTCCCATTTCCTATCTTTTTGGATTTTTCATGTTTACGATTAGAATTGTATCTCAAATTATATCTAATAGGAATTACTTGTGTTCCTCTACATTGTTTCAAATTTTTATTTCTTAAAAAAATATTTAATGTTTTATAATTATTTATAAATATTATTTATTTTTTTATAAAAAATAAATGATATTTATAGATAATTATATAACATTATTTAGAGAAAAAAAAACGTATTCTTTTTGGAATGTACAATAATAATAATTGGTGATCTAATAGAAATATAATATTTCACCTATACACTAAACATATTTTTTATTTAGTATAATGGTAAATTATTATAATATCTCTTACTATTTCGTTCCTTAATTTTTTAAAATACATTATAAAATCTATTAGATTTGGTTTCAATAACTAAAAAAAATTATATATTACATTTTAATTGAATATTTTGTTAAACTAAAAAATATTCTTATTTATATTTTGAAAAATTTAATATTTTTTAACTTAAAAAATAAATTATAAAAAGAATGGTAAATTTTAACATTTTGATATTAAGTTTATAACATTTTTTTCTATTGTTTTGGTATTTTTAAGATAAACAAAGAATTATATTGTCTTTAACGATAGAAATAAACAAAAAGAATAGATAACGTATTAAACTAAATTTAAGAGAATTTTAAAATATATTTCAAAAAAGAAGAAACTAATTAGTATATTCAACCAAATCTTAAAAATGTTTTAATAATTTATCTTAATTTTAAACTACTATCTATTTGAAAATAGAAAAAAGTAATTAATTTAAAAGTGATTTAAAATTTTATGCAATCA
The DNA here is from genome assembly GCA_949630135.1 of Balakata baccata. Taxonomy (NCBI): domain Eukaryota; kingdom Viridiplantae; phylum Streptophyta; class Magnoliopsida; order Malpighiales; family Euphorbiaceae; genus Balakata; species Balakata baccata. The sequence goes on from CATIWF010144450.1 coordinate 18,304, forward strand.
TAAGTAATAATATGATAACTCTTATATATATATATATATATATTAAAAATTATAAAATTAGAAAGTTATTAGTTAAAAATCTATTTAATAATCTCATTCTGAAATATAAACATAGAGAATGTCCTAATAATTTATTCTAACTTTAAACTATTATCCATTTAAAAACAGAAAAGCAATTAATTTAAAAGTGATTTAAAATTTTATGAAATCCTAAGTAATAATATGATAACTCTTATATATATATATATATATAGTTCAGAGAAACTAAGTACCGTGATTCTGGAATTAATGTTTTGAACAGAATGATTTTCTCCATTAAAATGGTCGGTGGTTCCCACCCCAAATGTCCATTGGTGCCCCTTTTTGCAATGCCTTTGAACATCCTCCCCTTTCCAACACTTCCCATCACTTACAAGTTACATCCTAATTGATTGCTTTAAAAAGATTTTTTTTTCTTTAAAAAAAATATATTTTTTATGTTCTTAAAACATCCCAAGCTCCTAATTTCTCTCAATCATATTATAAAAAATTCAATTTTTTATTTTAATTTATTTCAAAAATCATTTGTTTCCAACAATATTTTATATTTCACTCTCTATCTAATTTTTTTTTATTAATATTAACTTTCTTAAAATTAATATAAACTTTTTATCAGTATAACTTTTTTCAAAAGAAAAAGAATAATAATAATAAAATATTGATAAAGAGCCCATTTGATGCTCCTAAATATAAGGAGAGAAAATATTACTCTTAAAAATTATAAGCAAGAATATCCCTAATAGTCTCTTTATTTCACTATTTACTTATATTTATGAATTTTATATTATCTAATAGCTTACTGAAGTCAAACTCTTTACTTATAATCTTTATGAGTGATATTTTATCTTTTCAAACTTAAAAGTAATAAAAAGTTCTTTGTCAATATTTTATTATTTTATTTTCCTTCTATTTCAATAAAGTTTTATTAATAAAAAATTTATGTTAATATTAAGAAAATTATATTAATAAAAAATTTAGAATATAAAATAAAATAGAGAGTATTATTGGAATGCACATAATTTTTAAAACAAGTTAAAATAGAGAGTTGAATTTTTCATAATACAATAGTAAGTGATTTAGGAGCATTGATGAGATGGTCTAAAAAATTTAACTTTAGAAAGCTATAAATTAATATAAAACTCTTAAATATGAGTAAAGAGTGAAATAAAAAGTGTACTGGTTTACTTTAAGGCTATGCTTGGATTGAATAATTTTAAATAAGAGATTTTGTTTAAGCCAAATCCATCATTTGACTGCTTAAAAAATGTTAAAATTTATAGATTTTGTAAAATCATTCATCCATCAAAATCATTTATTTTTTATAGATTTCATTTCCCATCTTCTAAGTGGAAAAATCCAAAATCTACTACTTTTTATCAATGAGATATTCTTGTCATATTTTTTTTATTCCAAGATTGTCCCTAATAAATCTATAATATTCCAACACTATCCTTAATCATAAAAAAAAAGCAAAAATCATTTTTCTAGCTAATTGCTTTAATAATTTTTCTAACTAATTTATTATTATTATTATTATTATTATTATTATTATTATTTTGTATAATATAGTGTTAATATGCATTAAATTATTAATAAAAAAATATTTTATTATGAGAGAGTATTATTAACTTTATTTTTTATATTTTTTTCCAACTCTTAAATAATTTTATTTTTTTAATTTTTAAATATATGGTGGAATTGATTGCATATTCTTGATAATAATAAATTCTTAATATTTAATAAAGGTTAAAATTGGAAATTTATTGTTAAATCAATGGATTGTGATCATTAAACCAAATATGAATATAAAGAAAATTATACCATAAATACATAGATTTTATAGTCAAATCAAATAATTAAATTTTTAAAATTTATGGATTTCACAATCTATGAATTATGTGAAATTCATGAATTTTAAAATCTCTATATTCCAATGATGCCTAAACTTTTGAATTTTTTTATCTTATAACCAACCAAAGTAAGATTATGGTAGAGAATGTTGGAAAAAAGTATAGCTAGTGTCCTTTATCTGTAAACTATAGCTAGTGCCCTTGAACCAATAGCAACTATGCATATTGCTGTTGTCATTATGGACAAAAAAGACTTTCTCTACTATATAATTTATATACTAATCCAATTACATATAGACATGCATTTAGTTATTTTATTCTAATTGATTGAAATAAATAAAATATACATACATTTCATTAAATTATTAGATTAGTTCATTGATGACATACTAGATTGTATTGCAAAATTATTGCCAGCATTCCCTATATTTCCTCTCTTATATATTTTATTTCCTTTTTTTTTTTTTGTATATATCCTACTAGCTGTATAGATCATTAAGATATCAGTAATCTTTTCCCTGTAACTTCTCCTTTCCTTCTAAGGTTGCATCTTGTAATTTTTTATATTTCATTAGTTGGAAGAGAATAGTATCATCAATGAACATCACATTCATCAATCTATTGTCTTCTGTGGTACCATTGTCTTAACTTAGTATCAGAACTTGACTCATATCACCCGTATCATACCCTTACAAACTGAATTCTCACTTGTTCTTTGTACCATGGTCAACAATAAAATTTAATTATCTACACCAATTATACATGTCCAATCCGAAAACTTTGGCTTCAAAGATGGTATCACTCTTATGGAAACTAATTATGATGTATGGTCTCAAATCATAGAGATGCATATTGCAGGATGTGAAAAGCTTGAATATATTATGGGAAAAACACCCCAACCAAGGGAGACAGATGCTTCATATGCAAAGTGGTATGCAGAAAGTCAAAAGGTTAAGGGTTGGCTACTGGCATCCATGTCACCTGAAATTATGAAACGTTACCTCATATTACGCATTGCATAAGAAATTTGGAATGCTTTGGCTAAGGCTTTCTATGATGGGTCTGATGAATCACAAATATTTGCACTAAACTAGCAAGCTTTCTCTACTAAACAGGTTGGACGTCCTCTATCAACTTATTATGGTGATCTTGTAGAGATTTTTCAAGAGCTAGATCATCGTGATAACATTGTAATGAAAGATCTTGATGATGTTATTACATATCGAAAATCAGTTGAACACTTGAGAGTGCACATATTTCTTAATGGGCTCGATGCAAAATTTGAACGTGTAACATTCATAATTTACGGCTTAGAATTTATGTGGAACAGGGTTGCACGTTATAAATACGTGTTTTTGCACTCTACTCCATACAAATCAGAAACCCAGCCGACACTTGTACACTCTGGACGCTCCAGAAACCCTTCCATTTATTTTCCATTGATTCTCCTTCACCTAAATACCTGAAAACATAATTTGGATTGAATTATCAAGAATTTAATTAGGGTTTTTAGTATTTTCATAAAAAATACGAGACTTCTACCAAACAGCTTCTATAGTCAGATTGTTCACCTCTATTCTTAACTCTCAGATGTGATTCAGTAAGTGTAATAATAGTTTAACATCTTTAGCACTGTTTTAATGGTTGTGATCGCATTTAGTTAGAGTTTTTCCAATATTTCGAAAGGGTTCCTTGAGAAAGAAGGCAAAGAACGGTCTGTAACCCTTTTGATTCATTTGTCTGATGCTAGGGAACGGGGCAGAAGACGGAAATGGATACCAGAACATGAGAAAAACATTAGAGTGAGGATTTTTGGCTCCATTGTTTAAGGTTTGTACATATAATCATCTTTATTCGCTTTTCAGGCTGCATGTTTACTAGTATCTAGGTATATTAGATGTTTTGTATCTGATAAATGCCATGTATTATGATCTGTATGAATTGGTGTTGATTATATGGATTTAAGACATTTGATTATTCATGTTTTTCATGAATTATTGGCATATTATGGAATCAATGGTTTATGGCATGTTTAAAATGACAATGTAGTCTATTTCTATGGTCTATAGTGTTTTGGAAACTTATATTGTGCATTGGAATCAAGAGATTTGGGGCAGCATGTGAAAACTGAGTTTCACATTGCTGATGTTGCGCCTTTTCCGGTTGAGAAAAGAGAGTCCCGGTCGGCACATTGCTGATGTCAAAATGGCACCCTATAGCATGCTAAGGTACAAACATGCTTGTATAAAAGGTTATGATGCATGTTTTGATGATATGGAATACATATGCCTAACCTATTATGATGTAATATGGAAAAACATGATGTGTTGTTTATGGCATGATGTACCTTGAAAAAGGACATTTATATGATGGTACATGGATTATGATAATATGATGATAATATGTTACAATGTTTGGGTTGTTATACGATATCATGGAAATGTTATCTTAATTATGGATTATGGCTCATGCAGTTATTTAAAGGAAATGACTAAAATGCCTTGACTCATACTAAGTCTGACTATAGGATAGATGATACACTATTAAGGGTGGTTATGGTACCATAGGATTTTTATGCATTTTTATCGAGCAAAGTGGCTTCAAGTCCGAGAGCGCCATTGACCCATTATGTTAGCAATTATTATATATAATTATGAGTCAAGTTGGCTTTAGCTATGAGAGTGAACTTGACTCAGGTATAGATATAGATAGTTACGTGTTGGTGGGTAGGGTAGCTTCAGCTCTGAGAGCGCCTCTATTCACAACTCATATCCGGTAGTCTAGTATAAAGTAACTAGGAAAATTAAATGACTAAACAGGAAAGAGGAATTTGTATTATTGTTCTTATGATTATAAGAATGGCTTATGCTTACCAAGTACGCTATGGATGTTATTTGTATGATATATGGCCTGATATCACGATGATGATTGATATGAATTGGTATATGTAAGACTTGTTATAATACGATATTATGATATGCTAGAATGATATGCATGATAGAATTTATATGATTATATATACTACTAAGCTTGGATAGCTTAGCATGTGAGTTTCTTGCAAGCAGGTTAGGAGCTATAAATAGAGTTGACACGAAGAAGCTGAGCCAGTCAGAGCAGTCATAAATCAGAGTTAACTCACATTCATGCATCTTTTTTCATATCATACATTTTTGGAATAATATTGGATTTTGCTTTTAATGGTATTTCATATTATGGTTCATATGGATGTTTTATGTTGGTTGTGTTTAGCCTTGGTTTACATATGTTATAATTCAGTTGTCATGTTTATGAATGAGACGTATCATATATACAATTTATGATTTTATATTACCATGGATAATGATAAGGACTATTATTATTACTATATTAATATATTAAAAAGTTAAAGACTAAAAAAAGTATAATAGTAAGGATAGTAACAAGTATGCAGTAGCACTCTTTCGTATAGTAGGCTAGTATGCTATATGAAAGAGTGTCACAAAACAGCTCTAAAGTGAGATCTAGCATTAGATTTTGAAGAAACATATACATATGTATGTTGTGATGCTGTACATAGAGTTGCATTGAATAAAGATCATGATCATCGTGAGTCATTTGCTATGATAGCTTATAGGAATAAACCTTAACAAGGGTGTGTAAACCCAAAAAAAAAAGTTTTAGTTCTTCAAAACATGTTGCTGATCTAAATCATTCATCTAGAAACCGCAGCTATGAGATAGGAGCTTCAAAATCAGAATGCTTGTGTACTCATTGTAGTAGAACTAGACATGCCAAATCAAAGTGCTATGATTTGATTAGGTATCCAAACTGGTGGGATCCTACTAAAGCACCTAAATAGAACTCATAAACAAAGCTAGGGATGACAGTCGATACGCATTTTATAGGTATCCACATCTATCTAAACCCATTTAAAACTTAATGGTTAACCCTATTAGGGTTTTTAGATGGATACGAATAGAGGTTCTCGGGTACCCACTACCTAATAAACTTGATTAATATATATATCTATGGCTTATATCAAGGAAGCAATGAATGAAAAGATGAAATCTCTCTAAAAGAATTCTACATGAGAAATTGTTGATTTACCTGAAGGGAAGACACCTGTGGGATGCAAATGGGTTTATACAATCAAATATAAAGCTAATGGAACGATTGAAAGGTTCAAAGCTAGACTTTTTTGCCAAAGGATATACACAAACTTATGGAGTTAATTATATCAAATCAATGCTATTTGACTGGCCTTTACACCAATTTGATATAAAAAAAATGCCTTTTTGAATAAAGACCTCCAAGAAGAAATATATATGGAATTGTCTCCTAGATGTAAATTACAACTTGAAGGAAGTCGACAAGTTTGCAAATTGAGGAAGTCTCTTTATGGTTTAAAGCAATCTCTAATAGCATGGTTTGGAAGATTTGCTAGCTCTATGAAGGCATCTGGATATCAGCAAAGTAACTCAGATCATACACTCTTATTGAAATATAACAAAGAGAAAATTATTACTCTCATTGTGTATATTGATGATATGATAGTGACAGGAAATGATTCAGAAGAGAAGGTTGGATTATAAAATCATTTTGCTCAACAATTTGAAATGAAAGATTGGGCCCATCGAAGTACTTTCTAGGAATTGAGGTGTCAATATCAAAGAGAGATATTTTCTTGTCTTAACGAAAATATGTCTTAGATTTATTAGATGAAGCAGGAATGTTTGCCTATAATCTAATTAGCACTCCTACAGAAGAGAATTTGAAACTGAGTATGGATACAAATCAAGTCTCTGTTAATAAGGAATGCTGTCAAAGATTGGTAAGCAGATTAATGTATCTTGGACATACTCAACCAGATTTGGCTTATACATTAAGCATTATCATGCAATTTATGCATTCTCTAATGGAAGAACATATGAATGTTGTTATTCGCATTTTGTGATACTTAAAGTCATCTCCTGGAAAGGGCATTATGTTTACAAAAGGAAGTAACTTAAATATTAAAAGGTACACCGATTCTAATTAGGCTCGGTCAATTGATGATAGATGTTCTATATCTGGTTATTTCACATTTGTAGGTGGAAATCTAGTTACTAGGCAAAGTAAGAAAAAAAAGTTATTGCTAGGTCCAGTACTAAGGCAAAATACAGAGGGATGGCTAAAGAAATAAGTGAATTATTACGGATCAGAAATCTAATGCAAGATTTACATATTCAACATCTCAATCCCATGAGGTTGTATTGTGATAATAAGCCAGTATGTGATATTGCTTATAATCTAGTTCAACATGATCAAACTAAGCATGTTGAATTTGATGGACATTTTATCAACCTTTCGACTCTAACACTTACGTTGATTGCTATTTCAGGAAGCAAATATCACATGTCTGTCAAGTTCAAGAAGCTCTAAAATCTGATTACAATATCAGCGATCATCATTCCTATGTTGATGTGGTTGCTAGTAGTAGTCATGTAGGAAATTCACAACAACGAACAAATAATGTCGATGGCTGTTATGTGGGTTCTACAACATCTAAAGATTGGTTGGATTGTTTGGCTATAAGAACTCTACATGACACAAAAGTTGTGTTCTTTATTCAAAAGTTAATTAATAATGTTGGGCACTCTTGTATCACAGCTACACCTATAAGAAGCTCCACGGTTTTGCTTAAATTTGATAGTCTTCAGAAACTTGATGCTTATATGGATAATATTGAACTGCTTCTGGGATGTTAGTTCTCATCAATATGAGTATTTAATCAACGGTCAATTCCAATGTACCGGTTTGTTTGGTTAAGGTGTCATGGAGTTCTAATTCACCTATGGAAACAAGAATTCTTTGAATGGTTTGATAAATTCTTTGGCAATTTTATTACTCTTGATCTAGATACATAAAATTGTATTCAATATGATACAGCTCGTATTTTAATAAGCATAATCCATGCAGGGCAGATTCATTCTGTTATGAACATTGATAATTCAAGATTTGGGTTACTGGTGCAAGAAGACTTCTATAGAACTTTTTTTTGTACCCCTAGTCATGTAATACCCATTAACTAGGGGTTAGTTGTTATGCATGAATATGTGACTTAAAGTGAATATATGATAGGTGTATTAGAGGTATATGAGGGTATGCACGAGGTATATGTGGAGTATATTGGTCAATTTTGGCTTTGGTTTGAAGAGAGGGATGAAAGAAATGAAGGAAATAGGAAAAGACATGATTCACACCCACGAACAAAGTGTTCATAGCTATGAACATAATGGTCAAAAATAAGCATTGACTGTTTTTATTGTAGACATTCATGGCCATAAAGTCATGAAGGTTTGTTCATGATCATGAAAGGACTTTGTTTATGACTATGAAGGATTTGTTTATAACTGTGAAAGGTTTGGCATATAAGCTTTTTGCAAGATTTTATCTTTATTTTTCACCATTTTTTCCATCATCAAACCCCAAATAGCTTTCACACGCACCCAAGAACACCAAATGAGTGATTTTTTTTAATGATTTTTGAATGAATTAAACACTAAACTAAGAGAGAAAATAATATTAAAGGAAGAATTGAAGGAATTATCAATTTTGGTGAAGGTTTAGAGGAGAGAGAAAGTTGGTGCAAGAATGACTACGAGTTCCTTGCATGTTCAAAAGTGTTTTCAGCCATTAAAAGGTACAAAAACACAAGAAATCTATCTCTTTGCTATGATTATAAAGTTATATTGTGTTGTTTGGATGAAAACCCATAGAAGAAGGGTTATGGAAGAAGAAAGGCGTTTGGATTCTGCATGTATTTGTGATCTTTAAAGTTATTAGAGATGAGATACCATGATATGGAGTAGAAATCATACATAATAACCATAGTTTTGGTAGTATGAGTTAGATTTACGTTTTTGCTATGTTGCCGTAGACATAAAATTTGATACATGTCTATAATTATGATAGAAAAACAAGGACAAGAGAGAAGAGATCGATAAGGAGAGTGGGTCGCTCGTTAGTTAAGTTATGTCAAGCTCCTAATAGAGGTTTGTGATGAGTTTTGAGTATGTATCACATACATGTTACGCAGCGGAAAATAAAAATTTTCAAAACTCAAATCAAAGGATTATACTTGTGCTAATTAAAACTAATTTAACCAAAGAAAATTCAGAATTTATACCTTTATAATTTCTTGATTTTCTTCAACTTCTCACCTTGTTGGGTTGTAGCAAAC
>CATIWF010144481.1:0-24209 GCA_949630135.1 Balakata baccata
TCATATCATGGACTTTCATTAATCAGTTTAAGATCTATATCAATTCATATGCAAATGAATACTAATATAATTAAAGAATGCCTTTATGAATGTGTACACTAAGTGCTTAAGGCGATTGCCTTTTGGGCACATCTCTAACAATACTTGCATATATAATTCACAATTTACAACTTATTAGCTATGAGGCCACATCCTTATCATGCTATTAAACCATTTATCTTACTTGAGAGCTATTAGAGATAGCTAAGTTCTCAATCATGCCATAAGTCAACATATTTATCTTACCTTTAATCATTTAGCTTACTTTACTGATAGCATAGATAGCCAATCTCCTATTTTATGCCATTAACTCATGCTATTTAGAACTTATCAGTCAACTTGCAAGACATAAGCTAATACACATTTCTTGCCATATAACATGCTAAAGGCAACCTAAATTCTCAGCACCACGACATTAATCACTTTAAACATATTGAACATAACATAAATCTCATCGTTTTCTCAATTATATGACTTACCATGCCTTAGGCCATAATGGCCTTTTCCTCAACAATTGGCGTTCTTTCAAGGCAATATGAATATTACATCCTCACTAAATTTCCAATTAAGTTCAAGCAATTAACATGGCACGATTCTTTTCATTCACCTTTATTATGCCATTTTCACAAGCTTGAGATATTCATAAAGCCATAGTCATTATTTGCCAATTCATCTTTATCAATATCAATACTCACATTGTTTTGCTTATAACTATCATTTCACTAATAATACATAAGTCATAATATCATTATCACTTATTTCCATGCTTAAGGTTTTGATTGTCATCTATAACATATCAAGCATACAACTTGATGCCAAAATAGTGTCATGGATAATCACATAGCATCAAAACAAATCAAATAATATGTAAAAAAGTCGAATTACTATGCGTATGTGTATAAAACTGAACGTTGGAGTTGAAAACTGAAATATCTAACTCGCCCTCTCGGGTTGGTGGGCTTCACTACCATTACCAATGTCTCCCAATATAAATATACCACCAAGACAAAATCAAAACATAGCTAGGACATAATTAAACCTTAACTTTACAAACCCCTTTACTGTAAGAATTTGAATTTCTAACCCTAAGCCATTAAAACATGTTTTAATAATTCAAATCATCCTAATCAACCTTTAGATGATTAAGGCCCATAAAATATTACCTTGATTGAGAGAAAAACGAGTGGGATAATGGAGGGTTCAACCTCCCAATCTCTCCACTCCAAGGGATACGAATTTCTCCACAAATCTCATGATTAATGGCTTTAATCCTTGTTTTTACTAATGATAGAAAATAACTGAGATGGTGCTTTGGGGTCTGGGGGTGATGGCTACGGTTCTTGGGAAGGGTTTCTCATGTGTTTATAGATGGAAAAGTTGACCTTTAAATACCTGTCAGGGGTTTCACGGGCATAACACATTTTGTCACTATTGTGAAGGTTAAATAGTGCCCAAAACACTTCAAATACGATAGTCACAATCGTGACTCCTTAGTCATAGGTGTGACTATACTCAATCTCTCACTTTTCATGTCTTTTTGACACCTGTAAAAGCTCAAGGCCTAAGTCCAACCGTAGACCACACATATACCTCATGTAAACCTCTCATATACCTTTGATATACCACTATTATTTAAGTGATATATATACCACAGATATACTACTTGTATACCCCTTATAAAACTCACTTTTCTTACATGTCTTTTTAATCTTTCTCTTGCTCATACTTTAACCACTCCTATAACATATGTATTACTTTATGTCACTCGTAATACTGTAGATCACTTGTATCATTTTATATGCCTCTTATATTACATAATTCCTATTACTTTTAGACCCTAAATCGCGGGCGTTACACTGTATATTTGAAAGCTAAAAAGATCAAGTCAAATTCAATAAATTAGAGGAGTTAAGATTTTTTTTATTTTCTATTTAAATATGATTTTTTTTATCTTTATGATTTTGTAATTTGATTCATTAGCAGATTTTTAGAAACTAAGTTCGATTATGTTCGTTAGATTTCTTAAAATAAATTTGTATGATGCTATTATTGCTATAGATTATAGTCCTATATGAGTTTTGAATGGACCTAATTGTTTGCAACACTTTCAATCTCAAACTTTGACAGTCCAATAATTAACAATGTCTCTCATATCTCCATCTAAACTTATAATCTTCACTTGATAAATATATATTATTATTTTTCTATATAATATATAAAATATTAATTATGGAATGTTTATCACAAATAAGTGAAAAAAAAAATAATTTGTTTATGGGTAAAAAATGTGTATGATTCAGAATGGGAGGGTCACCTAATCTTTGAGTTTATTTTATTGATTATGCAAAGCTTCCTCAGGATCGTTGAAGTCATTAAGGCAAATAGTCATTAAGTCACCTAATCTTTGCGAATCTTAATTGTCATTTAGTATCTAATTTGTGGTTTAAATTAGTAGATTAAGTGGATGGAACAAGTGTTAAGCCCTTTTTGGAGGTGCGCAATTGTTCTTTATGACACTACTACTGCTTGCTTTTATATTTTATGGTTAATTTTTTTTAGGTAACAATGTGGGCAAGTGGAACTAAAATTTAAAATAGTAGTTTAGATAAATGTGGACAACTTGATCAGACACGTGTTTATAAAAGTTGAAATTAAACAGTAGCATTAATCTATACATAGGCATTAATATTGACAAAGTGGAAGTGGAATTGATGTCGGCCCTAGCCTACTCAACAATGCCATAATTTTGTTATTTATTATTCCAAATATTTGCAAACTCTTAATTGCTATATGTTCTACTTAAGGGAGATTGGTGGCAAAACTTGGTACCAAATAGGACATCAAACAATGAGAAACGGAGGAAGGAAGATAATAGTTAAGACGAAATAGTTACCCACTTTTGCTTTTTTTTCTTATATATATATATATATATATATATATATTCTAGTTCTAAATCAAGAATGAGCTAAATTATGGGTTAAATTTTGATTTGAAAGAGAATAGGATAAATTTCCTAAATTAATTAATAATGAGTTAGAGACTTAAAATACAAATAATGTTGTGTATTATAGGGGTGCTAGTTTTTCTAGCATTAATTCAAGATTGAGCTAAATTAATTAATATTTTTGTGTATTACAGGAGTGGTAGTTTCAATGCCCCAATAATATAATATTGTTGCTATTAATTGTTTCTGTTAGCTAAGTTCCCTACTTCATATGTTATTTGAAATTATGCTTCGAAATATTTGAAGCGTCATGGATGTGTTGTGGAATTTGGTGAATTTTGAGAGTAATAAGGATGACATTGGGAGTGTTAATTTGTCTGTATATTGTAGAAATGAGTGTTGCTAGAATGTATTTAGGGTGTGACTTGCATGTATTTTATTTATTGAGTTGTGATTAATTTATTTTAGAAACTCAGAGGTTATTGATATGGCCTAAAAACAAAAATGGAAAGTGTCTATTCACAAGAGAGGCTCTGCCGAAATTTCAATAAATGTATAGAATAAGTAATATAATAAAATATAGTTAGTAAATTTTAATATTAATTGTTAATAAACAACAATATTAAGTCATATTTTGCTAGCGTATGATGAAAATAGTGTTGGAATGCAATTAAATGAGTTTGATTATCTAATTGATTCTGTTTTACATGTAATTTAATTACATGGTAATTACTAGATTTGGAATTGACTAATTTTAGGAATTACTCTACCGAAGTTTAGGTATAACTATAGAAATAACGTGATTGAAATAACTTGAAAATAAATGTAAATAAATGTATTTTTTTGTACATTTTAGCCTTAGAAACCCATTCAGTGTCTTTCTTGCATTTCAAGTGTTAATCTGAAAACACTTAGGGTTGTCTTATAATTAGGCAGTGTGAGCCAAATTACAACAAATTGGTTGTTGTGTGAGCCACAAAATACAAGGGAAATTTGGGTTAAGTGTTAGCCTTGTCAAAACACCTAGTTGGGAGTGAGCTTGTTAAAACTCCAAAGATTGTAATCTAAGTAATTAGATTAGTTAATACTCAATCTAAGTTTAGGAGAGGAGTAGGGTTAGTTAACACCCGAACCTCTATAAAATTCGTATCTCAATCCTCCCTTTTCTCTTTTATTATCTTGTTGTGCAAATTTTTAATTTCCCACCAATTCACCACCCCCCCCCCTTCTTGGTGATTGTTTGGGCAACACGCCATAACTCCCTTTAAATCTCCTCAAATGGTAACTTTGACCCCACCACCTCTATAAATACTCCCATTCTCTTCCATTTTCATTCACTTTACACTCAAACTCTCTCTAACCCATATCTCTCAAATTTCACTCAATTCTCTTCATCTTCATTCCTTATCTCCTCTTTCTAATGGCACCTAAAACAGGCACATCTAAGATACGTGCTTCCAAAAGGAAGGGGATGGCTACTTCATCTTCTAGTCTATTTGGATCAATAATGTCTCATCTTGTTGATCCTATAATAAGGGATAATTTAGATACTAATATAATTACACATGATAGCAATCTCATTATGATTTCCTTAATACTATATTATATATCAAGGACTTCATTAATTGATTTAAGATCACTATCAATTCATATATCAAATGAACATCAAATTAATGAAGGCATGCTATTAAGAATGTATACACTAAGTGCCTGAGGCGATTGTCTTTTAGGCATATCTCTAATAATCTCCCACTTGCACTAAAGCCAATCGCCATTGTACAATACACCACAGGCGAGGATATGACTATCATATTGCTTTTGGGGTTTTGGTCTAGTGACTAATTCAGATATTTTCTGATTAGTAGGAACTGTTTCTATCATTACATCATGTCTACCATTTGATTTTTCTAATCAATTGGCAACATCCGGTACATGTTTGGATCTTCTATGAGACCATGATTCCTTTTGGTCATCCAATGGCACTATTGTTATTCCAATTATATTGAACTAACAATGCTAGGAATCATCTATAACTTGTGATGAATTTTACTTATCCAAACCACTTTCTTAGCTGCCTTGGAGGCTGCAATGTACTTTTAGTTATGAAATCTATAGCCATCACCTACTTGGAACTCTTCCAACGACTATACAACCATTTAATGTGAATATATAGGATAACAAGGATTTTTAATGATCCTCATCGAATTGGATGATTGCATCCATAATTCTAATTACATGAAGCTTACTTTCTCCTTAAATCAAGAATACATCCTTAATCCTTCTAAAGTATTTATGGATGTCCTTGACAGTCACCCATAAACCCTTTACGGGATCATATTGATATCTGCTCAAGACACTCAGATAATGGATCCATTAGTCAAGCTTATGGAATCTCATCCATGATAGTCCATTTGTCTTATGCCTCTAAATATAAAGATTTAGAGAGGGTAATCCTATTGATCATAGGAATAGGTCATTTCATGGACTATTTCATGCTAACCACTTTAGCATCTTAGTTATGTAGACTAAGAAAGACTAAGTAACCTCTTAGATCTATCTTTATAGATCTTAATCCCCTTCTAGTATGTTACTTTTAAAATCTTTCTTGGAGAAACATTTTAGAGTAATAAATTGACTAACCTAAAATTGGGACATCATTTCCTACAAATAGTATGTCTTCCATATACTTCACTAAGAATACAATAGCACTGTCACTAACCTTCTTGAAAACATAGCAATCATCCACATATTATGAGAAAACAAACTCTTTGATTACCTTATCAATTTGGATGTTTCAACTCCCTGGTGTTTGTATCAATCCATCCATGGATTTTGCGATTTGCATCCTGTTTCGCTATTATTGGATATGATTCCCAAAGGTTGTATCATGTACACATCCATAGGTCTGATTTCATTTAATGAAAGTTGTCTTCATATCCATTTGCCAAATCTCATCATCATGAGTAGCAATGGCTAGGAGTGATATGATGGATTTAAGCATAGTATATGAAGTAAAAGGTCTTATCAAAGTCAACCCTTATCTTTGACAACATCCTTTAACTACCAACCTGAGCTTTATAGGCAATTGTACTACCTTTCATGTCACTTTTCATCTTGAAAACCTACTTACACCTAATGGGCTTTGTCCTTTTAGGCGGGTCAACCAAAGTCTACACCTAGTTTATAAACATGGAATCCATCTTGGACTTATGGCTTTTACCATTTGTCATATTTTGAACTTTTTAAAACTTCTTCATAAGTAGTAGGCTCATCATCTTTTATGAGCAATACGTTCTTTTGTTCACTTACAAGAGATCTATATCTCTTAGGAATAGCTCGTATCCTACATTACTTATAAAACTCTTGTGTTTCATAAGGTCTTACTATTTTTTCATCTTTATGAATAGATCTTAGGTTTCGTTAGTTAATTCGTGTCTGCATGAGCAACTTGAACTTCATCAAGTTCAATCTTGCTCCCACTATCTTCTTATAGAAGAAACTATTTATCTCGAAAGATATCATACTTTGAACAAAAACCTTTTGTCCAAATAGTGATAACATTAATATCTAAATGACTCTCATTGGTTATCCCATACACAAGCATTAGTTTAGATTTAGCAATTAACTAATCCAACATTATCTGCTTCTCTTAGGCAGGATAATCCTAAACTTCCATTTATGAAAGAATATGTTTTATGTTATTTCATATCTTATATGGAACAACATCAACTGACTGATAAGGTATTATATTTATCACATAAACATAATCTCATACGTATGACCAAAAAGGAACTTTAAGAAATTCTACAAAGCTTATTATGGACCTCACCATGTCTAACAAGCTTCGGTTTCTCCATTTAAGCACACCATCATGTTATGGTGTATAAGATGGAGTTAGTTGAGATAAAATCTCATAATCTCTTATATGACATTGAAACATTTTAGCTTAAGTATCATTTCATTTATATCTAATCTAAGTATTTAAATACTTTTGTTGAATTATTTCTTTACTTCATTTTGAATTCTTTGAACGTGTTAAAGGTTTCAAATTTGTATCCCTTCATATACAAATACCCAAATTATGAGTAATCATAATTAAGGGTAATGAAGTATACAAAACCATTTATGGCATTCATGAACATTGGTCTACATACATCTATATGTACAAGGTCCATCAGCCCTCTATGCTTTTCACTAAAAGGTGATTTTGTCAACTTGCTTAGTAAATGAGATTCACATGTGTCATATGATTCATAATCAAATGACCGCAAGTTTACACTTTTGTAACTTAATCATGTGATTCTCCTTTATATGGTGAAGTTGGCAATGCCATAACTTATGGTTTTAGGTCATCAACCCTTTAAATTTATATTGAGGATAGAATCAAGCATTCTAAGATCAAAAACTCTATTGCACAACATTCTAGTTTCTTAAAGAATGCCATTTGACCATATAGAACAACAGTTGCTCTTAATAGTAAAAAAAAAAACTTTTGTTCCACTATTAAACAAAATTATACTCTTTATTCATAAACTAAAACAAAACTGTAATTGTTTAATCCTTTAAAGAAGCTTACTAGAGTGTATCGAAACTTAAGTATCTATAGCTAATGTTGCAACGTTTGCTTTATATCTAATGTGGTTAGTTTCGATTCTCCCTTCTTAGGCCACCTATTGTTTCTTTGGTCTTGCATATCTTGTATATATGAGACCTACATGCAATATCTAATATTCATGTATTATTACAAGAAACAATACTATCCTCTTTAACAAATTTACTTGAAGTAGAAGGTGCATCCGTATGTTTTATCCTTATGCTTCTTTAATACTCCAAACAAACTTTGTCATTCCACTTCCATTTGTAACTCTTACTATAATGGAAGTAAGTACCTTTTGTGTTGTCTTTCTACCTTTTCCTTTTATCTATAATGAATATTGCATTTAAGATCTCCCTTCTATTATCTTGGAGTGGTAAAGCAATTTAGATATCTCATATCACCCAATATGAGCTTGCTCATTGGCCATCTTCCTAAGATAGTACATAATGGTTTTGTATCCATTTCTATACTGCTTTTGAAGTTTAAACAACTAGGACTAGCTCATTACTATCCAAGTTCTTCTTGTATCCAGATTGTTCATAACATTTGCATCTTTAGTAGCAAGGAAAGGAAAACGACAATTCCAAGACTTTGGCAACCCTTTGGATTTAAGAATATTCTTAGTTTTAAGCCAGTCAAGGAAGCTTAGGTTACTCAAAAAGTATGACTCATGATTATGCTTTGATTCACATTGAATGATATGATTCTAACAACCTAGATGTAAAGATTGAGATTGTAGAAGTGTGCATACAAATGAATACATGATATTAAGTCTTTAATAAAACACATTATAGCTCCCACTATTTTATTGCAAACTCATGGCCCTCACCTTGAATTCGGGAGAACTTATATGTAAGTCCTCCCAGTAGGTCGATATCCAATTTGTTAAGAATGATCTTGAGGCAACTCAACAAACCATCCTTAGTTTAATTGGTAGATATCTTATCATACCAATTGCATATCCATGCAACTATCGAATCTTGTGTTATCAACTAATTGATATGTGCACACACATTGGGCTATCAACTCTTGATATGTGCACATCTCATGTACACTTACCCAACTTCACCTCTAATACACATTAACCTTGGCACAAATCCAACAAATCGATGGTTTTGGTTAAGTCCAACCCATTAATCATGAATTCTAATTTCAATGGTTCGAATATATTCTTATAGAGTGAGCTTCAGGCAACTCAACAATTCTAACTCTAGAAGAACTCCAGTTCTCCCCACATTAATAGAAGGCGTAATACATAATTGTTTATTTAGTAAGAGATTTTGTTAATTTAGTCTCATCATGTTATTAATGCATGCTTTTATATATCATATATTCATCACATTGATATATAAAGATAGTTACATTAACTATATGGCATGAATATGGACATGCTAAAATCAATATCTTGAGCGATAAAGAGATTGACTAGGTCTTACCTAGGTATATGTATGAATTACAACTCAAAAATAGAAATCAAATTCTTACTTCTAAGTCTTCTTGTTTATGGCACCATCTCCTTTGTTTCTTGCTCCTTTGCATCTCCATTATATTCTAATCCTATGTAATCTAATTACATATTTCAAAAATAGAAAACTTCAATTTACATTTGAGGGGAGTAAGATAAGAAAAGAAACAAATGAGAAAGAAGAGATAGGCAGGGATACGCATGGCCTACTTACCATAAAACAAAATTCATGCATGTTCAATCATATTGGGTCTGAGTCCATAATCATCAATCATACCTTTCATACACCCCTAACATGCATTCTCTAATGCATAAAATTAAAATAAAATAGGTAGTGATGATTTTGGATTGCAAATTTGAAAATTGATTCAACACTTGAACCAAAATTGTTTAATTTTGTTCATTTCGATCAATTTAATTTTGTATATCATTTTAATGTGGAATTTAATAATTAATCAAATTAAATTAAATTTCATATTTTCAGAATTAATTCATAATTAATTCACATTAAAATCAAATTATTATGGTATTAAAAATTAAACAATTTAATTTTAACATATATGCCACTTTCTAGTCATACTAGATATGTCATTTGCTCAACTTAAATTAATTTAAAATTAATTTCTAAAAATTTTCAAAATTTTCAGAACATCAGATCATCATTCTAAGCATCTTTAGGTCATCTCAAATCCATCAAAATAATTTTGACACAAGCCAAAATCATTAAGACAAATGAATCAATACATAAGATACTCAAAATGACTAATTTACCGTCTAAAATTAATTTGAAAATTTAAATTCAAGCAAAATAATTTTGGCATATATCTAATATCAAAATAACATATTTTTAATCACATAAAATATTTCAAGATGCCGGAAATAAAATATTCACATACAAAAAAAAAATCAAACAAAACAGTTCCGCTAGGTATCCAAAACAGTCTCATTTCAGTATTTGTTTGAAAAATTAATTAAAATAATTTTTAATTAATTATTGGACACTTTCAGAGGTATAAACACATTATCAATATGTCTAAATAATTTTTCCATAATCAAATTAAAAGAAAAATATGAAAAACCCTAACAATTAAGCCAAACAACATCACATATTCATCAACTATGCAATTTTCAATAATTTTGTAATAAATTCGAAATTAATTATTTGAATCATATTCAAACCATTTTTCAATTAATATAATCATCCTCAATCATTTCATGATCCAATCATAGAAAGAAAAATATGTAAAACAAATTTTACAAATTAATTTCAATTTTACAAATTAAAAGATCCAAAATCATCAAAGCCATGCAATCCAATTGCACCTTAAATTAAAATTAATTTTAATGGCACAAGGTGGCTCTGATACCAACGAAGGGTTTTGAGCATGTATCATATACATATTACGCAGCGGAAAATAAAATTTTTCAAAACTCGAATCAAAGGATTCTACTTGTACCAATTAAAACTAATTTAACCAAAAAAATTCATAAATTATACCTTTATAATTTTTTATTTTTCTTCAACTTCTCACCGTGTTGGATTATAGTAAACCAAAACAAGGTGATTTACGCAAAGATAAGAGGATGAAACCATTAGAGAGATGGCTTGAACATACCTCAAAATTCTAGCAATGGTGTATGTTCATTTGAGAGGAAAAAATTAAACTCTTTAATTTTTCTTGTTGTTTCCAAAAATTTTTCTTCTCCCAAAATTTTTTCCTTATCAATTTTATGTCTTTTGGGATCTTTTAGATCTAAAAGAATATCAATTTCATTATCCAAAAATTTAGAGAGAAAAAAATGGGAGTTATGTGGCTTAATGGCCATTTAGGCCATTTAAATGGCCATTGCAAGCTGCTGCGCGCGCCGCTTGGGCCTGGGCTTGGTCCTGCCTGGCCAGCGGGCCCGTCAACTCTTCCGAACAATTTTTTTCCGCGATCTTATCGTGAACTGACTCGAAATAATTCTCTCTTCTTTTTGGATCCCATCCAATGCCATTTTAATCAATCTTCACATCTCCGAAGCGTGTGACTCATTAGGTTCCCGGTTATGTTGGTTACTTAAATTATCAAATAATTTAAGCAAGTCATGACCGGTATCTAGCAACACATTATGACTCCCAATTAACCAGAAAGTCAGTGGTTTGACTATGAACCTTTCCATAAACAACAATATGTACAATTTGTCCTTTCACTATCCTATACCCCACTTGGTTCAGAGCATGGACTATGTGTCAGCTCCCGCTAGACTGACTACGTCACATCTAGCCCAAGTGATGTTAGATCTTGTCCGTGGGACTCATTACTCTATTAATCATGTAACTGAAGACCATCTTTAGGACATTTCCACTCTGGCCAAAGATTTCCGAGTAATGATCCGGACAAGAGGCCGTAGGTATTCTCTCCCTCTATCAGGAGTGGTGAATCCTCTGTTGGCTACCCAATTACCTTCAAATACCTCAAACTACCCAATTACCACCCTATGAGCGACCTCTATAAGGCAACAAGGAATGGAGTTAAAGCACAGAATCAGTATCCAATATATCTTTGAGTACCTCAAGTTTAAGGATACTTGCCTCATTGCTATGATGAGACTATCAATGACATTTGAATAGATAATCCATATGATCATCTCATAGCAGGTCATCCAATGTACTTGACTACTCTTAGCAAGCATCCACATATTAACTTTGAACATCTCATGTTCACAGCTTATGAGATCTACTGCTTGATCTAATCAATGAGTATAATATGTGCTAGTCTATCCGGATCAACAATGTCACATCTTGTTGATCCTATGACTAGGGATAATTTAGTTACTAATATAATTACACATGATAGGAATCTCATTATCATGATCTCATCATGATTTCCTTCATGCTATATTTCATATCATGGACTTTCATTAATCAATTTAAGATCTATATCCATTCATATGCAAATGAATACTAATATAATGAAAGAATGCCTTTATTAATGTGTACACTAAATGCCTAAAGCGATTGCCTTTTGGTCTCTAACAATGGATTAGGTGAACTTCCAGTTTTGAGGATACAGGGAACCTCTAAAGAGAGACTACTAGTCGTGGGGAATACTTTGTTAATCTTTGCTCAAGCTTTTTAACTACATTGCAACAATGACTATATATGCGAGTCATATAGTCCTTATAACTTAGTAAATAGTTTGGCTTATATCAAGACATTCATGGCAATTTAAAGTGACAATTAAATGATTTGACTTTGACCTTTAGCAATCATGTACCTAGCTTTCTACTTTGGCAAGAGTCAAGCTACCCATATTACATGATTGAGTAACTAATACCAGTTTGAAAATTATAAAGACAAAGATATAGGAATATATTTTCTTGTGTATATTGCTACAAACTTTTACATATTTATATACAAAGATTCAATGCTAATAACGTAACTATACTAATTAGGATACTACATTAATCAGGGCAACTATACTTATTAAGGTATTTACAACCACTAATTAGGGGATTATATTCTGTAACACTCCCCCTTAAGCTGGAGCATAGATATTAATCATGCACAGCTTATTACAAAGATAATCGACTCGAGCCCCATTTAGAGCTTTAGTTAAAAGATCTCCCAATTGTTCTCCTGTCTTCTCATATCCTGTGGAGATCAAACCTTGTTATATTTTCTCCCGAATGAAGTGGCAATCGATCTCAATATGTTTTGTTCGTTCATGGAAACCAGGATTAGAAGCAATATGAAGGGCGGCTTGGTTATCACACCACAACTTTGCTGGTCTCTTGAGACCCACCTCAGTTAAGAGTTGATATATCCACATAATCTCACATACAAATTGTGTCATGGCTCGATATTTCGATTCAGCACTCGAACATGATACAACATTCTGCTTTTTACTCTTCCATGAAACCAAATTTCCTCCAATAAAGACACAGTAGCATGATGTAGATCTTCTATCAATCTTTGAGCTTGTCCAATTGGCAATTGAGAAGCCCTCAATATAAGTGTCCATGGTTCGCATACAAAATACCACGTCCAGGGGCCCCTTTCAAGTAACACAAAATTTGTTCTAAAGCTGTCCAGTGATGAACTATTAGTGACAACATAAATTGACTTAATACTAACAAAATGTGCAATATCCAGATGAGTCATAATGAGATAATTCAACTTCCCAACCAATCTTCTATACTTCTCAGGATCTTCAAATAGTTCATCATCCTTTGTAAGTTGCATATTAGGAATCATCAGAGTACTTGATGGCTTTGTACCTAATTTTCCTATTTCAAACAATAAGTCAAGCACATATTTCTACTGAGATAGGAAAATACCTTTCTTACTCCTTTTTACTTCAACACCCAAAAAATACTTTAGCATCCCTAAGTTTTTAGTGTGAAACTAAGTTTGAAGAAAAGACTTTAGAGATGAGATTCTCACACTATCGCTTCTAGTAATAACAATATCATCAACATACACAACTAGCAAAATAACCCCAGCTTCAGATTGTTTGTAAAAGATTGAATGGTCTGACTTACATTTCCACATCCTAAACTTCTCAACTGCCTGACTAAACTTGCTAAACCAAGCTCAAGGACTTTGTTTTAAGCCATACAGAGATTTATGAAGACGACAGACTTTCCTAGACTTCCCCTAAGCAACAAACCCTAAAGGTTACTCCAGATAAACTTACTCATGGAGATCACCATGGAAAAAAGCATTCTTGATATTAAGCTGATACAAAAGCTAATTATGAGTAGCTGTCATAGAAATCAACAATCGGACATATGTTAGTTTAGCAACTGGGGAAAAAGTATCAGAATAATCCACTCTATAGGTCCGAGCATAGCCTTTAGCAACAAGATGGGCCTTTAAGCGAGCAACGGACCCATCAGGATTCACTTTAATTGTGAACACCCATTTGCAGCCAATAGCCTATTTCTCTAGAGGTAAATCAACCAAGGTCCAAGTACTATTGTCATCTAAAGCGTTCATTTCCTCTAGCATTGCATTACGCCATCCAAGATGAGACAAGGCTTCATGAATAGTTTTAGGCATAATGATGGAATCAAGGGATGCAACAAAGGAACAAGAAGAGGATGACAGGCGAAGATAAGAAACAAAACAGGAAACAGGATAAGAATATTAGCGATTACCTTTGCATAAAGCAATAGGAAGATCATCACTTGAAACAAGATCTAAAGACAAAGGAGTTGGTGTAGGACATGGATCAAAAGGGTGTTGTCTTCTAGAATAGACCTGACGGATGGGGGGCCTAACGGGAGCTGAGTCAAGAACTGGTTCAGAGGATGTGATAGTGTAAAATAGCAAATCATCATCCTCCCCCGGATGTACTAAAGCAAAAGATGAGAAATATGGTATTTTTTCCAAAAAAGTGACATCATAGGATACAAGATACTTATTAAGATCAGGACAATAACACCAATACCCTTTTTACAAATGTGAATATCCAAGAAAGATAAACTTTAATGATTTAGGGTCTAATTTAATGACATGTGGAAGAATATCTTGAACAAAACAAGTACCACTAAATATCCGAGGTACAATAGGAAACATTGATTTACTAGGAAAAAGGATACTATAAGGAGTCTCACCATGAAGAACAGAGGAAGGCATGAGATTAATCAGAAAGCATAGTTCTACGAACATTCATTTGGAACAAAAGAGCTCTTATTGTTTCAAGGAGATGTTTGTTCTTTCGCTCTGCTACTCCATTTTGGGATGGGGTATCAACACAAGATGTTTGGTAAGGGACGCCATTTTGATTCATATAATTATGAAAAGAAGCTGACAAATATTTTTTGGCATTATCACTTCGCAATGCATGGACAGAAATATTAAATTTTGTTTTAACCTCAGCACAAAAGGCACAAAAGTGAGTAAACAATTCTGAATGACTTTTCATTAAATATAACCAAGTCATACGAGAATAATCATCGATAAAAGTTACAAAGTATTTAAATCTAGGTTTAGACTGAACTGGACAAGAACCCCAAACATCATAATGAACTAACTCAAAAGGAAAACTTCATCTTTTATTACTCTCAGACTCGAACTAAGATGATGATGTTTAGCAAAGTGACACAACTCACAATCTAAGGAAGAAAACTTACTGAATTGAGGATACAACTTCTTAAGCAAACGAAGAGATGGATGTCCCAACCCATAATGCTCTTGAAAAGGGGATGTAACTGCAAAGCAGGTAATAGATCTAGGTATGTAGGTGTCAAGAATGTAGAAACCTCCTGACTCATATCCTTCACCAATAATTTTCTTCGTCATAAGATCCTGAAATAAGCAATGATCAGGAAAGAATGAGATGCAGCAATTAAGAGTGCGAGTAATCTGGCTTACAGAAATCAAATTGAAAGATAACTGAGGTAAATGAAGAACAGATGTCAAAGAAAGCAAGGGGGTAGGATTAATTATGCCAGACCCTAAAATAGAATATGATGACTGATCTACTAAGGTGACATTCGAGATGGATTTATGCAACTGAAAAGTAGAAAAGAGGCTAGAATTACCTATCATATGATCTATGCCACCAGAATCAATGACCCATTTGGAAGAAGTGGAAACAAGACATGCATTGGATTTACCTAAATTTTCAAAGGCAATAACTGGAGTAGATGAAGATTTCAATAATTCCTGGTACTGAGAGAACTTAGCAAATTCATCAGTAGAGATAAGAATTGATTTCTTAGATGCATCAGTAATGGTTACCACATGGGCAGAGTGAGCTTTCTGATTTCTATTATGAAGCTTTCTGTAATCCTTCTTCATATGGCCTGGCTTATGACAATAATGGCATAAAATCACTCCTGATTACGGTGCTCGAGGCTCAAAAGAATTGGCTCCCCTTCCTTTACCACCACCTCTATAATAAGAACGTCCAAACTCATGATTTTGGTTGACAAGAGCAATATTGTACTGAATAGGTGGAGTTCCTTCTGTCCGAAGTATCCTGCTAAAAACATTATGTAAATAAGAAATCTCAGAACTTGAGAGTATTTGAGACTTCACAGTTTCAAATTCAGGAGGGAGACCAGCTAAAAAGCTCACAATTGCCATCTACTCCTGTTGATTCTACTAAACCTTCACATCAGAACTAAATGGTAGTAGCATATTAAGCTATTCATAAGTTTTCTTAAAATTTATAAAATAGGCAATAAGAGACTAGTCTTGCTTTTCTGTACGATAAAATGCTTTACAGACCTCATAAATTTGGGAAATATTCCCTGTCCTAGAATATAGGAAATTTAAATAATCCATCAATTCTTTGACATACTCACAGTGATTAATCAAGCCAATGACCTCACTATCAATAGAATTATGAATCTACAAAAATAACCGAGCATCCTCCCTCAACCATGTCTATCTAGACTCATCTTTAGCTGGATTGTCAGTCATATGTTGGTCTTTTTCAATACTCCATAAATAATGACAAATTGTCTTCCTCCAATCCATATAATTAGAGCCATTGAGTTTGTGTTCCATAATTTGACATTACCGGAATCACATCAGAAAAACTAATTGTCTTTTTATTAGCCATAACTCACAGAAAAGCAATAATCCCAATAAAACAGAAGCAACAAATCAAAACCAGAATCTACAAATCCAAAAAAGTGAGTAAACAGAACCTAGTCTCAAGTAAGTAGCAAAACCGAGAGAGTATAACCTTAAACAAGCCTAGAAAAGTGTTGTATAGACAGAGGCAAGCCAAACGGCGGTGACTAGAGATGACGGTGATGGCGGATGCACCTTCACATATCGGCGCGTGATTCTGCAACAGGAGATTGGGGCGGGGCGTAAAGCTCACTAGTCGAGTGTTTGACCACCAGATTCTGAGCGATAGATGATCGGCCGGCAGTGCTTCTCCCTAGGTAGGCAGTGACAATAGAAGATCACTCCAAATGGATGATCCAATTTTGAAACCATAATTTATCAAATTGACAGATAATCCAAATCTAGAAAAATATATTCCAGATCTAAATCTCACTCTCTAACGCTCTGCTACCATGTAAAGATAAAGATATGGGAATATATTTTCTTGTGTATATTGCTACAAGCTTTTACACATTTATATATAAAGATTGAATGCTAATAAGGCAACTATACTAATTAGGATACTACACTAATTAGGGTATTTACAACCACTAATTAGGGGATTATATTCTGTAAAAAAAATCATTTAGGTCTCCAGGAATCCACAACTAGAATTTTTTTGGGCTAATTCCAATGACGATTATAATCTTCTTAATCTCTGCTTAGATAATTTACCAGGTAAGCAATAGATTGTGCATGAATTAGCTCACTGATTTTATGGTCAGGTGCAAAATAGCTTAACCCCTACAAGTAGCTTCAACTATATTTTCTTTGGAAGTGCTCTTCTCTATTGCCTTTTCTAGGTGCATAAGGGGAGGACCAATAGGCTTTGCAGCGCCAACATTAGAAGATTTTTAATCACCCTCATTAGTCTTCAACTGAATGATCAGTTTTTGGTCTTTTTGAAGAATTTGAAACCATTTTTTTTCCCACAAATCCAAGTAGTCTTTGGTGACAAAAGTTGTTCCATCCTGTAATATGGGTAGCTTAACTCTTGCCAAAGTAGAAGGCTTAGTACATGATTGCTAAAGTTGCATCACATCCTGGAGAGTCAAATCATCAAAGTGTCACTTTAAATCACCAAGAATATCTTGACAAAAGCCAAATTGTCAGCTAAATTTATAAGGACTATATGGCTTGCATATGTAGACATTATTGCAATGCGCAGTCAAAAAACTTGAGTGAAGACTAACAAAGTACTCCACACAACTAGTAGTCAAGTTGTTATCATCAACCAACAAAGTTATCTTATCAACAACCAAACAAGAATAAACTTGTTTGGATAGGCTATTACAAAGGTAGTGAGAATCAAAGTCCTCAAAAGTTTTAGTCATCCGCTCATTAGCATAAATAATCATTTCAAGAATTCTATCACAATTAGAAGTCAAATGCATTCCAAATCTTTTAGCAAGCCATCCTTACATATAGCGAGCAGGGAAAGTAGACATAGGTGCTAACGTACCTTAATCATTGATGATGTTTGCTAAAACTAGGACCACTAAATAAAAGTGTTGACTAGTTGCTATCGAACTTCTAATTTTAAAGGTATTTGGGCAGATCAGAACAACAACCATGCCAGGAAGCATAAGCTTGCATAGCTAGCAAGAAAGAAAAGCTACTAAATATACTTCTTCTCAAGCATTGACTTCTTCAACAACTGCTTTCTTACGAAAGGTTAACTCTTCTTTGTATACCCCAATTTGAAATATGAATTACATATTTTGAGATATGAAGAAGCAAATTTGGTGGCCCAAAACTGCCTAAGGACAGAAACAGGGCAGAAAACAGAATATGCATATGGATTGCATCAAAAATTACACAATGGTCCAATTATTATGAAATTTAGATATGTTATATCCTTATATGTTAGCTTTAATTAGAAATAATAATCATACAAATTGGACTAGTATATAAAGATTTATAAGCTACTGAACACATGAAGGTTACACTACCATAATACCAAACCCTAGTTAGTGGTCCATATTATGCATATTTCAATTTGTTTAAGTTTCACTAAGTTTATTTACCTACCAATTGACCAAGTATACATTCAATTAGGCTCGCATCATATTGAAAACCCCCAAGGAAGTGAAAAACAATAAGTTAGAGACTCAATATCAAAAGAAAATGTAAGTTTAATTATCAAACGATTTCTTGGTATTTGTGATTATTACGTGCTACGTGTAAGGTGATCTAAATTGCTTTTATTTGAATTACATGATTGATATGATATGGCTAATGAGATTATGTTGAATGTAAATATAATGGTTAAGCAAAGATTGTTGCAAATGCATATGCATATGGACTTAAAAGACGTTGTGACTAGCTAAATGGCATTGTAAAGCAAAAGAAGAGGCCTATGGCCCAAACAAATATTCAAAAGTAAAAGAAAAGGCCTATGACCTAACAAATGTACAAATGTTACAAATGATCAAACTACCTAGCAAATACAAATATTCACATGGAAACTCAGGACAGTGTCTGTTTAGCCTGATCACAATAAAAAGAAAATGACATAAGCATAAGCAAATGAAATGTTTACATGATTTAATATTATTTATATTTATATAATATAGATAAATAGAATGATATGAAAAATGCATACAAATGGCGATTATTACTTTTAATTGTGATTTGCTTGGTACTTTAGAAAGTTTTTTATGATTATTCTCATTGAGTTGTAACTCATCAAATTGCATTATTTTTCAGGAAAAGTCGTATAATTATCTCATTTTGGAGGTGCATACAATATAGAAGACATAGATCACAGGTCACCGGCCGAGCCTCACTAATCTCTCTCCTTGCATTGCCATATGTATAGGAATATGATATTTGTATTTTAGGTTGTATATATGTATAAGTATAAACTATTGAATATGCAATGATGTGTAAATGTGTATTTGGCCTTGACCTTTTTAACTGAAATAATTCAACATAGTGTCTGAATTGTTAACATATATGATATATTATGTTTATAATCAGGATGTGTTGTTTAGCTGAGTTGTCAAATGTTGCAAAGTGATATTGATATATGATTCAAAAAAAATTATCTCTCAATATAAACATGACTCTGTCTTATTCTCATACAATATACGATAACATAATACAAATATAAGTAATATTTATATGTATAAGGTGTTACAATGATAGTGCCCTTTTGCTTGTTTTCAGCAATAATTCAGTCATGATAGGGGGGACAGAATAGTTGTCTTTCATCCTTCCTGATGGTCTATGGTTAGTGGAGAATAGGAAAAAATCTAATTCTTTTCCATATTTACTTATTCTAGGCTATCATTGCAGGCAAGTTCCAAAATATATATTAGAAAAAGCATTTAACAAATTTGCAATGCTGGTATAAAGGGACAATACCATATAGGTTATACATGTTGAGAGATATGCCCCAGAGATAATCATTCCGGACATTGATTCAAAATACTTATATGAAGTCAGAATATCATAGCAAAACAATACAACTGATAAGCCCTCTATATGTATTACCTATGTGAGGATAAATAAGGGGAGGGACAAATAGGCTGTGAGCTGTTGAGGAGCTGCTGAGGTGGCAGGTTTGTTAAGGGGCAAAATGGTATATTCTGGGTTAGTCAGTTATATGGGGAAGAATGATGCATATATATAAGGGAATATCTGTTTGGCTGGGTTTTTTATGCTTTTGGTAAATTGTTGCTTTTCCTGTTTGGAGAGTCCAAGCCTCTCGAATAGCTTGTGAACCTTCTTACTCCATTTCTATCAATACATTTCCTTTCATTATTGAATCCGATTTCATTTGTTGAGCTGGTGATTTGTTGAGGCTTATCAACAACCAATGGAGCTAGAATCACTGGGCAACGTTCTGGAAGAGTCACGTCCAAAAAAGGCTATTTAAAATGGGCTCATACACCAGCATGTGGTGGTCCGACAGAAAGCCGGCGATAGTCCATGTGGTCACACGTGTGACTTTCTAGCGACAAAATTTCTCCGAAATACTGATAGATGTCCAGCACTCCTAAAGACACAGGTAGTGAGAAAAAAAAAAGATGCTCAGAAGGTGATGGGGAGTATGAACAAAAAGAAACAAAGGAGAAAAGAACCAATGCCACTAGGGCTCAGATGTCGTGAGAAACTAGAAGAAGAGCGAGAAAGAAAAGAAAACTGAGGTGAAGTCTAAATGTATCAACTTTATTATTCCCTCAAGCTAGATGGGGATTTATACTAAATGAGGAATACAAAACAGAAAACATACAATCTAATTAGCTAATTCACAGCCATATTTTATGCCTAGAATTACTGTATTTACAGCTACTACAATCTCTAAAATCAAGCCTAGAATCAAGTATGCCATAACAGAACTGAAAGTAATTGTGGAAAAAAGGCCCTAAATTGTTCTTTTCATTTTTTTTTTTCGTAATTTCGCTTAGCTTTTTTTATTAAAATAGAAGTATAGTTGAATATAATAAGTTTTCCAACTATAAAGATCAATGCACAAGAATGAACCGAAAAGACAAATACACCCTCCAACCAAACTCAAATAACACTTAAAGGATATTCCCCTAAATGATCAAGAAGCGTAAGCCCTCAAAGAAGCTAGAAAGGCCACCTTATCCCAAGTAAATTATATAACAAGCTTTACTTTCTGAAAATGGGTGCACCATTGTCCAAAAAGAGAAAAAAGCATCAACTATAATCATAAATAATCACTCATCAACTTGAAAAAATTCAACTAAGAAAATACAATAAATTGCATAAACATGAGGCAGAGACAATTTACTGCCTTGTCAGTTTTCGGTAATTTTTTTCACCAGTTACCTACTGGTTGGATTTTAATGGTCATTAACTACAAGTTCACAAATTTTTAGTGTTACAAATTAAAGTTTAAGAACCAAATTGTAACAACGGTATAAGTCTAAGGGCTGTGGATGCACTTGCCTAAGAAAATAGTATCAATTTATTACGAAAAATATGTTATAACATGTTAGGATTGGACAGCTAATGAATATAAATTAAGTTTGCATCAAAAGTAGTAAAATCAAAAAAGGCAATCTTACATCTCCTGCATGCAAAATTCTTTTAAGACTGAACCACTTTGACCACTTATCATGATCTGCAACATCATCCCTGGTTAAGAAAACATAATAAATACAAGTTTTAGTAATTCTAAAGAATAAAGACAAACTTGTCTCATGCCATATTACTTGTGGGTAAGAAACATATAACGTGCTCCACCCAGCTTCTTAATGTTATATGCTAGTCTCTCTGTGTATCTTGGCCTGCACAACAATAAATAAAAAAGTCGCAAATATCTAACAGAAGGCCAGTACATGATGCCATACATCCAAAGAATGCAAGGGAGGTGGGGCTTTTAAACTGAGCATGAAAAAGAGCCAAATTTTAATAGGCCACCCGTATGTTATATTACCTATCTATAATAATATTTCCTTCAGGGTGAACTATCAAGTAGGAGGTTGCTCCATATGATTTATCAGAATGATAACCACAATGAAAAACACCCTAAAAGCAGTGTACAAGTTCTAACATCAGCATAGAATCTTCAATAAAGAAAAAACAACATGAAGAAATTAATTAGTTTGCTTGTTATGTGGACCAAAATTCATAATGGAGGCATGAAACCCTACTCAAATTTATACAGAAATAAATGATAAGAGAATAAGCAACATTGGGACAAATCCTACTAGTCCTAGGATCAAAGATAATCACAACACAGTTAAAAGGGATTTCTTCACAATCAACATGCTTCACATAAATCATTATATGTTGATAGAAGGATGTGAAGCATGTTGATTGTGAAGAAAACCCTTTTAACTGTGTTGTGATTATCTTTGATCCTAGGACTCGCTTAGGTCAAAAAGTCCCATAAATCACTAAAACAAGACCACCAATAACAACATATACAAACTTAAACAAGGCACAAATATTATTACGATTAGATGCGTATTGAGAGGAAAAATCAACAAGCAAGTGTAAGTTATTTACCTTTAAGTATTTTAGAATTCATAATTCTCATAAACTATTGAAGTTCAATCTCATAAGTCTTGTCCTTGATTTCATATGAATTTAGCATATATTCTTCATCATATAGCAATTTATGTTAAGTAAATCCAACATCCTGACATATATATATATATGAGATTCTTTAATAATCAAAAGATTCATTTTTTGTTCCACTTGTCAAAACTAGAAATTAACTAAATGACAAATAAATTTATATTTAGAACCCAAATGGCAATCTCACTGAAACGGAATCAAATTCGAAGATGTGCTAAACAAAACGATATTATACTACAAGGAATCTAATAGTTAGTAATTACTCATCCATAAAAGTGATTCCAATATGTGAGCAATATTATGCAAACCAAATGGCTTCATTGACATCCAACCTATACCTCATGGTGAAGTAAGCTATAAACCATTGTGTCACCAAGATGGCTCTATCTGCATTGCCTTTCAAGATATATTGAATAAGTCTTATCTCAATGCCTACTAATAATCTTTTAAATGTACACTGATAGGAGTTTATGCATGGACTCAAAAATTTGAATGGCGCCACTTCAGGCCTTTGCTTGAGTAAATGAAGGTAGAATAAAACATTAATGCACATCAAATTAATTTAATGGCAAATAATAGAGTAACAAATCACAACAAGGGAATGATAAAGGAAAAACAAAATGCACAAGCTTAATATGATATAAATTAAGTGCTGAAAAATAAGTGGCTGAATATAAACTATAAAATAAAGGATATCAAAAGGAAGCATGTAGGGGTAAAATGTTTTATTGGTACCAAAACTTTTGCATATGTATCAAATTGGTTCCAAAACTTTATTTTGTATGAAATTAGGTACCAAAACTTTAAAATTGAGTTTCAAATCATGGTACCCAAAACTTTTCCAACATCCACATTAACAAATCTGGCATCCACACATTAGCAAATTTGGAGTCCAGGTTACCATAAATCAATTGGAAAAGTATTGGTACCATGATCTAAAACTAATTTAAAAAATTGGATACTAATTTGTATAAAAAAAAATTCGGTACAAATTTGATACACAAGCAAAAGTTTTGGTAACATTAAATCATTTTAGCCAAGCATGTTACTAAAGATAAATAGAGTACATTAGCATGTGTTGATGTACTAAGTGGTACAATAACAGCTACTGATTAGAAATATTCCAAATTTGGGTAATAATATATCACACTTTTATATCATATTAGCATCATCAGCTGGATTGCTACTTCCAATCATGAATTTGCTGCAACACCCCTTATTTACTTAAATTGTGGAACTCACATTTTTTAACTATCAAGATTATTTCAAACAGTTTGCATAATGCAAACATGTCATTTAGAGGCTTATCTTGTTCATGAAAGTAATATGGAACAATATAATAGTAAAAATGTTGGCTGGCAGCGGAAGCGTTTATTTTTATTTGGATTGAGGGGAGCTCTCGGTCTCGGTCAAAATTATAGATTTCCAAAATTTTTAATTTTACCGAAACATACAATCAAATATTGTATGACATGAAAACACCTTTTTC